>OY992889.1:15425793-15555793 GCA_963921405.1 Cepaea hortensis
ATAACTAGAAGAAAATTCCTCATTTTTGAGTATCTGTCCGTGTTTCTGTCTCATAACTAGAAGGAAATTCCACATTGTTGAGCATATGTCCATGTTTCTGTCTCATAGCTAGAAGGAAATTGTACATTATTGAGCATCTGTCGATGTTTCTCTCTCATAAATGGAAAGAATTCATATTTCGTTGTGTATCATTGCATGTTTCTGTCTCATAACTATACGGAAATTATATTGTTTTGAGTATTTGTCCATGTTTCTTTCTCACAACTAGAAGGAATTCGTACATTGTTGCGTATCTATCTATCTATTTCTGTCTCATAGCTGGAAGAAAATTGGACATTGTTAAGTAATTATCCATGTTCCTGCATGCCTTCTAGAATGAAATGGAACATTACTGATTTTAGGCCTATGTTTCTCTCTCATAACTATAAGAAATTGGAACATTGTTGATTAGCTATCCATGTTTCGCTCTCAGAAAAGTTAGTTGCATCTACTTTACAAGATGTTGCAATCAACACCAGCATTTGTTGCAGTTGTGATCTATTGGCAAGTTTACGTTCTATAGTTTTCTGTAGTTTGTGAGTGCTTTCTAATCGACCGGCACCCATACAATTTGGTAAAAAAAAAAAAAAACAACGCAACGCAATGTGCTGCCAAATCGCGCGCAGCTGTGTTTCGAATGTGTGTATGGGGGATCACGAACTGCGTCTGTAAATCCTTTGCCACGGAGCCGTCTTCTCTTATAACTACAAGTACATGGAATATTTTTAAGTACATGGAATATTTTTGAGTATTGTCCATGTTGCTACGTCGTACCCGTAAGACGAGTAACCATGACACTTGAACATTCATAACTGTAAATCACAACGAACATGTGGTGAGAAGTATAGGCGGACTGTGTGGTACTGGCCATATCAATCACTGAGTGCCAATATATCTGTACTTTCTGTACTTTATAAAATATGAGGCTTGCATCATAATATGCCTTATACGTGTGAAGGCTTGATAAAACTTCTTTTCTTATGCCAAAGAGATCAAAGAATGTCGGCAAAGGTCAAACTTATGGCAAATCTGCTAATGATTGTGTAAGTCGTCTTGCGAGGATCGCGCTCCTCAGTGGAGACGGCATGAAGGTTGGGCAGCCGAAGTCAACAACCAAGAAGCCCAGAGCAAGAGCTGGCATCCTGGAGGGTTAGCGGGAGTGCAGCTGGTTGAGCTATGAACGGGGTAGAACGAAGTCAGCATGGCAACATCCCCTCTACTGATGCATACCGAACCTGCTGATGAGGAGGTGACGACAGAGCCGAACGGACTGGACGACGCTCGCTTCTCACGGCCGAGGGTGCTGGTGTATGTGTGAGGGCACGAAGGTGCTGGATATATGTGAGGGGACGAAGAAGGTGCTAGGGTATGTGTGAGGGCACGAAGGTGCTAGGGCAGTGGTTCTCAACCGGTGGGTAATTTCCCCCCCCCACCCGGGGGGGGGGGGGTGTTAGGGTTTCCGGGGGGGGGGGATTAAGATTATTTCAAGATCGCATTAATACAAGAACCAGTTACTTGATATTGTTTTTCTCTCTAAATTTTACGGTTCTGTACTTCTCACCCTAATGAAATTCGTTTTATAACTTAAGTAGACCCGCAAGTCACGTTTTATGTAGATGTCTAGACTTGTTCTAGTATGTATTATTAAATTTAGCTTCCATTTTTATGTATACTGTGTAAGGGCGAGGGGGGGGGGGGGTTATAGGGAGGAAATTCGAAAAGGGGGGGGGGGATGACGTTCTGAACATATGGTAAAGGCAGGAATGGGCCAAACAAGGTTGAGCACCACTGTGTTAGGGTATATGTGAGGTCACGAAGGTGCTATGGTATGTGTGATTGCAAGAAGGTGCTAGGGTATGTGTCAGGACAAGAAGGTGCTGGATATGTGTGAGGGCATGAGGGTGCTGGATATGTGTGAGGGCATGAGGGTGCTGGATATGTGTGAGGGAACGAAAGTGCTGGGGTATGTGTGAAGACACGAAGATTCTAGGGTATGTGTGAGGGAACGAGGGGGCTAGGGTATTGTGAGGGAACGAAGGTGCTGGATATGTGTGAGGGCATCGGGCGCACAACGCTCTCCACCCCAGGGCTGGGTGGCTTGAGAGCAGGTACAATGCGTATTTGTGGGACAAGCGGAAACATCAATCAAACATCTCGAATGAGGGTCATGATAGTATCCGTTTGGGTCAGTCCGTTTATACTTCTTAGTTTTTCTACGAGCAGTATGAAGATCCCCTGCCGGCTTGCTAGGCCAGTCGCAGGTTTAGGACACTAATCTGACCACAGGAAGTCCATCCCCTATGGCGAGCCATAGCCCCGTTAGCCCATGACCTCGCGGTCATGGTTGCCCGGTCTGCACCACGTGGAGGTGGGGGATGACTTGTGTAGTCTGCGGGTCATCGGCAGGCTACTAATTTTCGCTCTTCACCCCTCCTGGGAGAGGCTAGCCGATCCTAACCCTGCTGGCTGCATGGCCAGGCGCATTCCACACCTTACAGACCTTGATAGTATCAAGAAGGTAAATAGCTAAAACGTTCGTGGAAGAGGGGGGTGGAAAAGGGGGGAAGGGGGGGGGGGGTCTTCTTAAAATTGGAAACCATGTCTTGCTTGCTCCGCGGCGGTGTTTTTATCAGTTCTAAACAATCAAAATACGACTGTAAACATAAGCAGCATAAAAAAAGTAGATCCGTTTACAACTGTTAGCTATTCTACACTAGTGTACGGAGCGTAAACAATGCATTTTACTAAACTACGAATCGTAACACACAGGATTGTAAAATGTGGGTTGTCATCAACCTGGAACAAACTGAAGGGTGGTACAGAGAGCACACACGGAGGATTAAGAATAGTTCAGTATAACAGGAAGTAACCTTGAACAGCATCTTGAAGAGTGAGGAAGAAGATACAACCTGAAATTGGGGAAGAACAATGTGGGTTCGTAGAAGGAAAGGGTACAGTAAATGCTGTGTATATGCTGCGAAACAGTTATTGAGCGTGCTATAGAAGTAAACAAGGATATACATCTTTGCATTATTGACTATACAAAAGCTTTTGATAGAGTAAGGCATGTCAGCATGGAGGATATGCTTGCTGATCTACAAATTGATGGGAAAGACATTAGACTTATAAAAAACATATATTGGAAACAACAAGCTGCAATAAGGATTGATAATGAAATGGGACAGTATCAGCCAATTAAGAGAGGTGTTAGGCAGGGATGTGTAATGATGTCTTCAGATCTTTTTTCCCTATACAGTGAAAATATTTTCAGAAATGTAGAGGATATAAATGGAATCAGCATTGGAGGACAAAACATCAATAACATTAGATATGCAGATGATACAGTATTAATTGCAGACAATGCGCAGGAACTGCAACAATTAGTAGATGCGGTTGTTGTACACAGTGAGCAACTAGGGTTAGAATTAAATTGTAAAAAGACTCAGGTTATGGTCGTCACTAGGAAGGAAGAAGTGCCACAATGTAATATACAAGTAAATGGAAATATTCTTCAACAAGTGAATCGGTACAATTATCTTGGAACAGTCATAACATCTGATGGGAGATGCCTTAAAGAGATTAGAACAAGAATCGCCATGGCGAAAGTAGCCTTTAGCAAGATGAAAAACATTCTGACCAATAAAAAGATGTCAATTGAAACGAGAAAAAGAGTGTTGAGGGGATACATAGAGCCTGTTCTTTTGTATGGATGTGAAACTTGGACAATGAGCAGTCAAGCTGAAAAGCATCTGATGGCTGCAGAAATGTGGTTTCTGAGGAAAATGCAAAGAGTACCATGTGTCGTGTCCTCCTTTAAAGTGTCGTCCCTGGAGTGAAGAGAGTCAACACCCACATTATAATATTTTTCTTTCCTATCAATATCCTGGAGAATCCACCAGCTTCCGTCCAACACACTCCATCAGCCCGTAGACACCTTTTCCTATCACTCTCTCACTGTCGTACTATGCCCCCTCTCATACTTCCCCAACGCAACATACTCAACAACTCTTGCTTTTAAAAATTAATAAAGATTAATTTATTAAAAGAAAAGTGTAACGTATATGAGACGTGTATGCGAAGAAAATGCGTGATGTGTTCTATACTGTGTGTATGATCGGACTTTCAGATAATAGCATAGTTTCTTCATTGCAAGGGCACACCACAGCACATTAAATTATAACCAGTGCACCTCACCCGGTGTCGAAACCCTCTTGCCGGATACTGACTGTCATCTGTAGCCACCTGGTAATCCATCTTCATGATCATCCGAAATAGATACTGTTTGTAAGTACAGATTGATTACGGACTGATTGTCAACTAACTTTGTAAGTTCCTATCGGTCCCAAAAGAATGCACAAATCCTTTGTAGTGTATTTAGGTTTTACTGTTAATGTTTCTACACTTGATCCTAACTAGTGTTCATATATGTTCAAGTATATGTCCTATGTAATATTACACGGGAATCTAGCACACGATGTGACTTATCCGTTAATGTTCTCGTTCCTTAAACAATGTTTGTCCGATGTGTGATATATCAACAATCATCACCCATCCTATGTAAACCATACCACGCAGGAGTCGTTATATTGGCTGGCTCTTCTGGGCCATGCCATGGTGAACCCTTCTGAGTATGAGTCCAGCGTAAACATATACCATCTTTCTTCTCGAACGTTATTCCTTTTCCGTAAGAATCATTTTAGAGTCCAACTGGTGGTCGTCAAATTGGAGTGCACTTCTTCAAAACCAGTGTTGAGTTTCCTAGTAACTGGTGGGGAACCTGTGGGAAAACCAACACAACATGTGAGAGCACTAGTCACTGATCCTACCGGCTGGGTGTAAGCTTACTACCCTGCTCTGTTATTTTACAGCTAACTACTCTGTCAGAGAGCCTTATAGCTTCTCACCTACGTCCGAATCAGGCTATGATAAGGAAAGACCAATAAACAGAGTGCAACCTCGGTATTCTATTCACCCTAGCAGAGCCAATATCACTATTCTACTCTAACTAGTTTTCCACTAACAGTGCTAATCATCACACTATAGTTTTAACAAGGCTACAGTCTATATTAATTAGAACTAATAGACTATATTGACTACCTTATGCAAAACCGCCTCATTCCGGGATGACTACTACACTTTGCCATAACGACACATGCTAGTTAATCTTAAATTAATCTAACACTGTAGAGCTCTCCCACAAACACGTCCATCATAATCCACGGTTTTGGTCAACTCTCTTTCTCCCAATCATGGTTTATGGCAAAACCTAAAATTGGTCACGTGACATGGTTGATGTCCTGCAGGTGTTATTTGGGCATATCATCCATTGTCAAGAATCTATTTTCCCTGGCTTAGTCACTGTCAAAGTTGTCATCACTTGTTTAGATTCCCAAAACAAGCCAGCGAGTTCCTGTATACTCCCAACAACAGTTGCCAATAACAAGCCGTCAATCTTCTGTCGACTGGTGACAATCACCGCGGCCATTTCTGTTTGATGTCTGGAAACTCTAATGACAGACGGACTGTTGTCTTCCGAGCTGAGTACTTCCGCTTCCAATCCGACTTGTTTATAACCTGTCAAAGCGATGTATGATTCAGCTCATTCACTTCCCCTGTTGTCGACCCAATGTAACCCCGTGCAGCTGCAACTATTTACCGTCCTGGGGTTTAACATCCGATTTGTTTATACTGTTAGTTAAAATAGTTGTCGCTGGCAGATAGTCCGTTTAATCAGCAAGCCTCTATAATAATCAACTGGTTAAACCCAAGGTTTTATTTTGTGACACCATGGACAGACAGTAAAACCAATGACCAAGTACTACAGGAGACAAATGAACATCGTAAACTGAATAGAGAAATTAGACGTAGACAGTCAAAATTTTTGGGATATGTTATGAGAAGAAATGGATTGGAGAACTTAGTGACAACTGGCAAGATCGAAGGGAACAGACCAAGAGGAAGACCGAGAGGAAAATACCTGGATGGCTTGGCCACATGGCATGGACGAGACAGGAACACTGAGCTGATCCACGACACTGGTGATCGAGTGAAATGGCGAGTCATGACCGCCCACGCTTTCCGGCATGGCACATGATTGATTGATTGAACCTTGAACAACACCCTCTGGTCATATCAAATATCTTATAACATGTTCCTAATTACCATAATGGACGTTACAAAAGAGGGCCAATAAATTAGAGGGTGACAGGTATACATGAACAACGAACATGAAGATATAGACAGAATGTGTATTTGATCAAGGAATATTGTCAACTTTCACTGCATAGATGGCACTTGATGGCGATGAACTATTGACAGTAGAATTTAGTCAACAAAATCCACTCACCTTGTTGTCTTGCAAATCTGGTTTCTTTGGCAGAAATAACAGCACCGATGTCCTTACATACACAATTCCCAGTTGATTAGATAACAAATGAAACATATTTTATTAATGATGTGCAGTTTGTTACAGGTCAGATTCACTATAGATAGTGAACTATAGCATGTGTGTTCGTGAAAAAACTGCTTTGTCGACACATGTTTTTGTATAACTTTGGTAATACTTAGTGACCTTATCTTTGTGGATACATGCAGATTACCGAAATATGCATTGAAGAAATATTTAAAAAATAGCTAAAGAAGTATTGTCCTCGTCTTTTGTTATACCGGGTACATGGAGCTAGCTCTATAATTGTAAAGACGCTCGATGACTGATGTGTGACTGAACAGACCTGAGAGACTCTAGGCTCGTGTCGATACAACATCTCGATACAACAACTCGATACAACATCTCGGTACAACACAGGACTACATCCCTGTCGATACTGAAAGTCGAATATCAAAGCCAGCCAGACTTGGACAGCTAATGTGTCAAGGCTGACGGAGAAATTGAAGCTCTTGAACAATCAGTTTAGAGAAGCACCATAAAGTGTACTTACCATTGTCATTGACTGACAATGTTTTGTGAAGGTCTGGTCACTGGATTAAATGATAGCTCACATCGTATTTGTCATTGATGATCTGTTTTTTTTTTTTTTTTTTTTTGGATGTTGCCTATCCCTTACAGGACGTTGCAGTCAACACCATCTCTTTCAGCTGCTGTTGATGTACTAGACAAGATTACGCTCAGTAATTTGCCATTGATTTCTGAGCGACCGGCTCACATACCCCTGTAAGTAACCAACGCGGCGCGATCCACTACCGAATCTCACGTAGCTGCGTTACTCACGAGAATATACGGGATTATGGAGAAGGACGTAAACTCCTAAGCCAGGGAGGCCGACATTGGTGATCTAACTTTGACAATACTTAACTCAAGCGTAGTCCATATACGTCCAACTAATTCTAGAGCACTAGACCGGTTTTTGCGTGTGGGTTAGCTTTCCCAATGACCAGTGTCTTCGCCATCAGGCGAACCGGCTCCGACTTAGATTAATAGTTAATTGTTATTTACGTCCCCACGTCATGGAAGAGAAGTCAACATTTTAGTCCAACTGACCGTTACAGACCATCTTCTAAAGTACGTTTAAATTTGCTGACATCTCAGCTTTATAGCATAATACCCACTAAGTGGATTTCACGTTCCCATCGTCCGAAAGCATGTCTGACAATTTCTAAACTGCTCTAGTCAAAACGGAATCTCCAATAAACTTTCTTATTTTTCCCCAATGTGCCAGGTGTAATTTTAGCTTTGAATTTCTTGTTTTACTGATCTCTATTCTACAATTACTTCTAACAAACTATATATTTCATATTTCGTGTGGCATACTCACTACTATGAAGATTCACTATTACTTTAAATTATAGGCATCACAAAAAAAAAAAAATAAATAAAAAAATAAAGACATTCTGGTATGTGAGTTTATGAATAGCTCGAGTAATGCAATCTATGGACTTTTAAAATCTAAAAATATTCAGTTTATTCGTTGGTCTGGGAACTTCCTAATGTCACAAATAAGTTTTTATCTGTTCTGTGAACCAATGGATATCACACCAATGTATTCTCTTTTCCTTCAACTTCGAACAGTTCGCAAATAGGTCATGTTTAAGGATGTAGTGGCATGATTTAATAAATCTGCACGTGTATAATTAGATGTTGTCAAGTGTAAAGATGTTTGCTTCCCATCTCTATTTTACAATTACTTCTAACAAACTATATATTTCTCTTGTCTAGAACCATAATCGCTAATGTCACGATTAACTATTACTTAAAATTATAAGTGTCACAAAATTGTGATCTGTTATGTGAGTTTATGATCAGCATGATTAATGTAAACTATGCGCTTTGAAATTATAAACATGTTAACAGTTTATTTTTAGGTCTGTGAACTTCCCAAGCATGCATCTTTCCCATTGCAATATACGCCTGTAAGACCTGGACACTTACTAAACAAGCTGAACAGCGGATTGCTTGCTTGCTTGCTTGCGTTCACTGTCTGTGAACTCCAGCGTGAAGTCCTGTATGTCGGATGGTGACATCCTGTTGTCCAACATCAGTGTGATGTCATATTGGACCTGAGTTTTGTGTGAGTATCCGTTGTCCCATGTCTGGCTTATTGGTGAGCAGAATGGTGGTTCTTCGCCGTGCAGGCAGATACTCTCCGACTTCGGAGGAAGCTGAACAGCGGATAAATGCCTTTGAATATAAATGTTATAGACGAGTTCTAAGAATATCTTGGGTAAAGAAAAGAACAAATGCATCAATACTTCAAGAACTGAATATTGAAGAAGGTTGGCTTTTAAAGACAGTAAAACAAAGACAATTGAAATATTTTGGTCACTTGAACCATCACGAAAGTTTGGAGAGAACTATAATGGAGGGGTATATGCCTGGGAAGAGAGGAAGAGGAAGGCCATAGAGAAGATGGGTGCAGAATTTGCGGATGATCTCCAGATGGGTGTATCGGAGGCAGGACATCTTGCTTATGATCGAGAGGTTTTCCGGAAGGTTGTTATGGGAGCGAGGTTCTGCAAAGGACATGCTACTGAATGAATGAATGAATGAACTTCCCAATGTCACAATTAAATTGTTATGTTCTTTCAATCAATGGGTATCACGGATGTATGCTATTTTCCTTCAACGTGTAACAATTAATAAGTAGGCTTGTAGCTATTCGCTGTATTTCTGACTGTCACACGGAGTTGTTTTATACCCGTCACACTTGTAGGCATGACACAATGGACACCTGCACTGGAGGACTGGCCCTAAATCTATAGGTTGCCCTAGACACAGCTACAGAAAGGACATCAACATCATAAACGAATTTGTCTGTTGTGCCACTATGCACGCTCGCATCCTGGCCAGTCCGCCACTACCTAAATGTATGATCCAGTGATCTCATGTCTGACGTCAGAAATCACAGTCTCCGATCACACGTTGGCCGATCAGCAAATGAAGTGAACACCGCAGAGATCACATCATGTCCTAGTTTGGTCTATGATAATGGCGGCAGTTTGGCAAACCAATATACGAGGGGAAGTCAATAAGTAAGTTACAAATGGCTGTTTAAATAAAAATAACTAAATATGATAACAACTTGAAAACAGTTTATTATTATGCATACATTGTCCCTTTATTTCTCAACATAATTTTTCACCAACATTGATGCATTTATACCATCGTTTTATCAGTCCTCCCAAACCAGCTGAATAGAAGTGCGTGCTGTTTTCTAAACCACGTTTTCACTTCACATTCAACTTCGGCGTCATTCGCGAAATGGCTCCCGCCGAGGTGGGTTTTCCGTGGAACGAAAAGGTGTAAACCGCTAGGGCTAAGTTGGGGCTGTAAAGTGAATGTTTCAGAACTCCCCACCTTAGTTTTGCCCCCCCCCCCCAAAAAAAAAAAAAACGCACAACAGCACATTGATCTTTGGTTGTAAGTACAGTCGCCATTTTGTTTATGCACTGCGCATGCGCATGAGACACCTAGCGCCACCCGACGAACGGGAATATAAAGTTCGAGGTTGTTGTCATCTATTGACACCTGTAGAAAACACTAATACATTTACCTGCGATCCAACAGAACTGTGTGACTTATTTATTGACTCGCCCTGGTATATTCCTTATGGCACGTGATCGACCTAGGTGTTGGCTCGCCGGTTGTTGGCAATGACAGAAATAAAACCTGCAGAGGAAACATTGCCAGCCTCGACATCATTCCACACAATCTTTATATGATGTGCTGTATGGTTATCTGGATGTTATCTAACATGCTTCTCGGCCGATGTGAAGATGGTACCGGTCTTGTAGAACCCGTCACACAGCCCCCGCACTTAATTTATGTATATGGCATTTTAAAATACGTTTTACCGGATTGGTTACTGTGATTGGCAAGTGAGCACGGACACAGCAGCTCACTTCAATATGGATATGTCAAATGTGTTTTATGTGCTGCTAAATATTATTAACTTCTTCTTTTTCTTCTTTCGTTCGCTTGAAATATATCTATCAATGCTATGTTGTCTCTTATATGAATCTAACAGTTTGTTTTTTAGTTCACTCAGCGGTCCATAGAGTTTATCTTCCACTGTTATCTCTCTAGGCCAGAAGGTATGCCTGGGTATGTTCTTTGAGCAGTCTTGGAGTATGTGCTCTGCTGTCTGCGATGCCAAACCACATGTGCACATGGCTGAATCACCAATCTTGAATTTTGTATACATGTGGTTGCGTAATCTTTTGTGTCCTGTTCTGAGGCGCAGAATAGTGACTTGTTCTGGTTTGGGTGGCTTTCTGACTGATTTGATCATTCATTTCTTTTGGTGGTATGTAATGGGCACATCAGGCTGTTCTTCTTTTGCTTCTTCCTTAGCCAGATGATCAGCTCTCTCGTTTCCGGGGACTCCACAGTGGGATTGTATCCACTGCATGGTGACCATATGCAGACTGCGAAGTTCAGAAAGTAGTTTCATTAGTACTGGCAATTTCCCAGACAGGAGCGCTTCGAGTACTGATTTTGCATCTGACAACTGCACTACAGGTTGTGTACCATGGTTGGTATTTAGTAATTTCTCTGTTGCTATCTTGATTGCCTCAATTTCAGCATCATAGTTATGGCAGTACTTTCCTGTCGGTACTCTAGCTGTGTCCCTAGTATTATTTGGGTATTCTATGTACACTCCCGCTCCTCCATTTCGAACAGCATTTTGTGCTGACCCATCTGTGTAGACTCGGATCCAGAGGTCATGTGGGTATTCGTCATCAAGGAGGCTGAGAGTGGCTGTTCCGCGCTGCGCACTGTTTTGTTCTTCCTTGTCAAATATTCCTCGCACTTTAGTCTGGATTTGGAGTGATAGTCTATGTTTATCTTTCCATGGAGTTCGCTCTGGAATAGTTGTCAGGGGAATACCAACTGTGGGCAGATCGGTGGTTTCTCTGCAGAGTCGTTTCGCCTGGTGGATAAAACTACTTCTTTTCAACCGCCCCATAGCTACATTTTCAAATCGGTTCTTTATAGGGTGGCCTGGCAAGCTCAGGAACATTTCTGCTTATATTAGTGTTTTCGAATCTCTGCGCTCTCTCAGTGCTTGGATCCTCTCCATTATTATCATTAACTGATTCAATGTAGAAGCGTAATATATCACCAGGCACAATGTTTTGGCCACGTTATGAGAAGAAATACATTGGAGAACTTGGTGACAACTGGCAAGTTTGAGGAGAAAAGAACAAGGGGAAGGCAGAGAAGTAAAATGCTGCATGGCTTGGCCACGTGATATAGACGAGATAAGACCACAGAGCTGATCCACGACTCTGATGATCGTGTGAGATGGCGAAACATTTGTTTTGTTTTTTTGGCGCTCGCTCGCTTTTGAACTCAAACGTAGTCCATATACACTATTTCTAGTAGTGACGGACTGAATTTTGCGTGTGGATTAGCCTTCTCTATTTCTATTAACAGTGCATCTCGCCATCAGGCTAATCCACTCTGACTTAAGACGTACTTGTAATCCATCCATCCATCATGTGCCATGCCGGTAAGCGTGAGCGGTCATGTTCTGCCATCTCACTCGATCACCAGAGTCGTGGATCAGCTCCGTATTCCTGTCTCGACGATGCCACAAGGACAAAGCCATCCAGGTATTTGCTTCTAGTTCTTGTCTTCCCCTTGGTACTTGTAATATACGTCCCCAATAACGATAGGTCAACATTTCAGTCCAAATGTCAGGTGTAGTAGTTGAACCCCTTACCTCGGCATCAGTACAAAGCATGCTTAAGAACACGCACTCTTATCCATGCGGCCATGCTGACCTACATTGAGAATAATGACCGCCCTCGCATATCGGTATAGCACATGATGATGATAAATATCGACCTTATACAGGCCTGACAAAAATAGCTCACAAAGAAAATTATTATTAATAATAACTAGACAAAACATCACATGTTATATTGACCAAAAATAGCAAATTTTGTTATAAAATTTTCACGCTTGTAAAATAAAACCAAAACTTTTATACAAACTTTGAAGATTACTTATAATTTCTATCCATATTTCATAGCATACATTGGAGTCATTAAAGTTTATCAAAGAATTTTGGAAAATTAGAATACTAGAATTATAAAACTACATAATATAATTCTCAACTGTTCGTAATGTCCCTTGAAATAACTGATTGCTGTTATGTCCCTTTACATTATTTTAATTACATGTTTACTTTTAATGCGGTTTTTAATGTAACGAGTCTGATATGACAATTAAATCGTTCTGTTACAGACAGCCGTTACTTTAAATCTTTCTGTTACACAGCGGCTACTTTAACTCTATCTGTTACACAGCCGTTACTTTAACTCTTTCTGTTACACAGCCGTTACTTTAACACTTTCTGTTACAGACAGTCATTACTTTTAACTTTTTATGTTACAGACAGCCGTTAAATAACCATGACAAATATGAATAAATTCACATGAAAATTAGGAAACTGTGCAGAGAAGCAAAAGAAGCATGGCCTGAGGAAAATTGCAGGGAAATTGAAAACCAACACAACATCCAGAATACCAAACTAATGTACAAATGAATTAATAACATCTTTAATAAAAGAACACACACATCAATAGGATGCCTAAAAAGTTAAAGTTATCAAAATCATATTAGAAACAGATCAGATTTTACATGCATGGTCAGATTATGTGAGTGACCTTTATGATGAGACAAGAGAAGAACAGTATGATATTCGGAATAATAATGAAGGACCATCAATTTTGAAGATTGGAGTTCAAAATGCTCATAACCATATGCGAAATGGCAACACCCCGGGTCCAGATAACATCATAACAGAAATAATCAATGCCTAAAGAGACTATGGAATAGACCAGGTCACCAGACTGCTGAACACAATATATGATACTGGAGATATACCTCTTGATTCTATATTTATTCTATATTTATTACAATTCCGCAGAAATCAGGAGCCTTGGAATATGATCAACATCGAACAATTAGTATAATGAGTCACATTACGAAGATTTTGCTAAGAATTATCATGCAAAGAGTTAAGAGGAAAATACAACCTAAAATAGGAGATGAACAATGTGGGTTTGTAGAAGGCAAGTAAATGATGCGTACCGTCTGTTCTCTCTGACAACCGTAATCGAACGTTCTATAGAAGTAAACAAAGATCTACACCTTTGCTTTATTGACTACACAAAGGCTTTCGATAAAGTTAGACATGTCAACATGATAAGGATGCTTGAGGATCTACAGATTAATGGAAAAGACCTTAGACCTGTAAAAAAACATATATTGGAAACAACAAGCTGCCATAAGAGTTCATAATGAAGTAAGCCAATATCAGCCTATTAAGAAAGGTGTGAGACAGGGATGTGTAATGTCTCCAGATCTGTTTTCCCTGTACAGTGAAAGTATTTTCAGAAATATTGAAGATATGGAAGGAATCAACATTGGGGGACGATGCATCAATAACATTAGATATGCATATGATACAGTCTTGATTGCAGACAATGAACAGGACCTGCAAAATTTAGTAGATGTTGTTGTTACACACAGTGAACAACTAGGGTTAGAATTAAATTGTAAAAAGACGCAGGTTATGGTCGTCACTAGGAAGAATTAAATACCACGATGTAATATACAAGTAAATGGGAATATTCTTCAACAAGTGAATAGGTACAATTATCTCGGAACAGTAATAACATCTGATGGGAGATGCCTTGAAGAGATTAGAACACGAATCGTCATAGCAAAAGTAGCCTTTAGCAAGATGAAAAACATACTGACCAATAAAAAGATGTCAATTGAAACGAGAAAAAGAGTGTTGAGATGCTACATAGAACCTGTACTCTTATATGGATGTGAAGCTTGGACAATCAGCAGTCAGGCTTAAAAATATTTGATGGCTGTAGAAATGTGGTTTCTAGGGAAAATGCAAAGAATACCATGGGCAGCCAGAAAGACAAATGAATAAGTTCTTCAAGAAACAAATGAAGATCGTAAACTGATAAGAGACATTAGACGTAGACAGTCACAATTTTTTGGGCATGTTATGAGAAGAAATGATCTGGAGAACTTGGTGACAACTGGTAAGATCGAGGGGAACATACCAAGGGGAAGACCTAGAGGCAAGTACCTGGATGGCTTGGCCTTGTTGCATGGTCGAGACAGAAACACGGAGCTGATCCACGACTTTGGTGATCGAGTGAGATGGCAGAACATGACCGTCCACGCTTACCGGCATGGCACATGATGGATGGATGGATGGATGGATGGATGGATGGATGGATGGATGGATGGATGGAAGGATGGAGTAAAATCACCATTAGGGGACGTAACATCAATAACATTACAAATGCGGTTGATACAGTATTGATTGCAGACAATAAGCAGGATTTGCAACATTTAGTAGATGCGGTTGTTGCACACAGTGAACATCTAGTGTTAGTATTAAATTGTAAGAGAACACAGATTACGGTAGTCACTTGGAAGAAAGAAATACCACAATGTAATATATACGTAAAGGGAATATTTTTAAACAAGTGAATCGGTACAATTATCTCGGAATAGTCATAAAATCTGATGGGAGATGCCATGAAGAGATTAGCGCAAGAATCGCCATGGCGAAGGTCGCCTTTTGCAAGATGGAAAGCGTGCTGACCAATAAAATAATGTCATGTGCAACGAGTAAAAGAATGTTGAGGTTCTACATAGAAGCTGTACTTTTGTATGGAAGTGAAACGTAGGTAATGAGCAGACAAGCTGAAAAACATCTGATGGCTGTAGAAATGCGGTGGTTTCTGGGGAAAATGCAAAGAATGCCTCGGATAGACAGACACAATGGACAGATTTACGATATATCACTATACTAGGTCCTTGGATAGACAGACACAATGGACAGATTTACGATATATCACTATACTAGGGCCTTGGATAGACAGACACAATGGACAGATTTACGATATATCACTATACTAGGTCATTGGATAGACAGACACAATGGACAGATTTACGATATATCACTATACTAGAGCCTTGAATAGACAGACACAATGGACAGATTTACGATATATCACTATACTAGGGTCATTGTGATATTTGTTTTGTTTCGTGGTATCTTCCACAATTTCAATGCTCAGCGACAGGACATTTACATTATAGTACCTGTTCATCTGATTGTGTATCATGTT
This sequence comes from Cepaea hortensis, assembly GCA_963921405.1. Taxonomy (NCBI): domain Eukaryota; kingdom Metazoa; phylum Mollusca; class Gastropoda; order Stylommatophora; family Helicidae; genus Cepaea; species Cepaea hortensis. The sequence goes on from OY992889.1 coordinate 15,441,466, forward strand.
AGGCCCAAACCTAATGTTTGTTTGGCACTGAGTCATTTAAAGTCACCGATTTTAATCTTCTACAGCACGTCTGAGCAGAATTATTACATTCATTCAAGCAACCTTGTGCCGTCTCCACGAAGAAGGATGGCTGTAATAGATGTGGAATGCTATGTGTCCCCTGTTCCAATAATACAGTCTAACAGACAGCTGGCTGTTTGTCCAGTTCTTGATGTTATCTTACCACGTGTAATGTTGTGTACCTTCTTCTCGCTTATCTTTAACCTTTACCTACATTATGGTTTTTGGAGTGTGGTATGGCTTATGACGTGGGCAATAACAATGTGGGTGGTATTTGTAAGAGTGGTATGGCCTTTCACGTAAGTAATTACAAAATTTTGTGTATGTGAGGTATGTCTTACGACTTGGGTAATTGCATTATGGTTTTTGTAAGTGTAGTATGGCTTATAATGTGATTAATTGCAATATGGATTTGTAAGCCTGGTACGGCTTATAACGTGGGTAATTAAAATATGATTTTTGTAAGTGTGGCATAGCTTATAACATGGGAACAATAGATAACCCGTCTCTTGAATGTTTCTTTCACCGGCTCTCATTTCCTGCGTCTATCGGGCTGTTTATTTATTTACTTAATATTTCCTTGATATTCTAATTATTAGTCTATATTCACATTTAATTATATTCCAAAATAATATATTCGTTGTGCACGATTCTGTTAATTCTTAAAGTAATGTTGAATAACTACTGAACGTAAAAACTTGCCAAGACAACTGCAGCAGCTAAGAAATGCTGGTGTTGACTGCAATGTCCTGTAAAAGGATATGCGGGAAAAAATGTTGAATATGGAAACAAGTGACTACTGTCATTTTAATTGTAATTTTCTCCTTGTATGCGTTTATATTCTTTTCTATTTTATTTGTATTACATAAATCATATGTTAAAATATCGTAAAGACTAAAAATTCAAAATCCAACAATAATAATTAATCACTTATGCTTGTAATTACTTTAAATATTATTTCGTGAGGTCAAATGTTAACGATTTATTCATTGCATAGATATAACACGTTATTTTCTCCAGGTTTCACATTTAACATAGAGTTAGCTTTGTCGACATATGGTACAATCAACAGGGCGCCAACATTAACAAATCATTGGATAATTAAAAGAGCGCAAACATTTTATTTACAAAATGGCACTAGTACCAGGGCGCTAACATTGTCAGCACACGGTACAAAAATCAGGACACTGATTGTCAACACATGGTACAAACAACAGGACGCTTATTGTCAACACATGGCACAAACAACATGTCGCTAATTGTCAACACATGGCACAAACAACATGACGCTAATTGTCAACACATGGCAAAAACAACATGACGCTAACATTATCAACACATGGCAGAAACAACAGGGCGCTAATTGTCAACACATGGCACAAACAACATGTCGCTAATTGTCAACACATGGCACAAACAACATGACGCTAATTGTCAACACATGGCACAAACAACATGACGCTAATTGTCAACACATGGCACAAACAACATGACGCTAATTGTCAACACATGGCACAAACAACATGACGCTAATTGTCAACACATGGCACAAACAACATGACGCTAATTGTCAACACATGGCACAAACAACATGACGCTAATTGTCAACACATGGCAAAAACAACATGACGCTAACATTATCAACACATGGCAGAAACAATAGGGCGCTAATTGTCAACACATGGCACAAACAACAGGGCGCTAATTGTCAACACTTGGTACAAACAACAGGGCGCTAATAGTCAACACATGGTACAAACAACAGGGCGCTAACAGTGTCTGCACTTGGCAGAAACAACATGACGCTAATTGCAAACACATGATACTAGCAACAGGCGCTACAGACAACACATGGCACAAACAACATGACGCCAACATTTACAACACATGACACAACCAACAGGCCCTAATTGTTAATACATGACAGAAACAACAGGGCACTAATTGTCAACACTTGGCACAAACATGGATTCTTCGTCGCTTAGATCTTGTAGAACACCTCCACATTTTTTCCTCATATTATCCACAGCATTCTAACTATTTGTATGTGACATGTAAGTTCATAAACCAAGATTTTACTAAATTTTGGTGGTATCCGTATATGTGTGTTGCCAGGGATAGATTCATGGCCTCAACATTACTGCTTTATTTGTATATTTACTATTTTGTCTATGCAATACAATCATTACATTACTCGTGTTGTAAAGACAGATTTAACAGTAGTTCCACAAGCAGTAAGTTGAAGTAACAGATTACAATGGCGTGTTATTTTGCTTTTGAGCTTCTACAATCACGTATGTTCCCCAGGATTCGGTTGTCGGATATTTTAGGTAAACAATCAAGATGCTGGAATCCACCAGAAACCTGTACGTTGCAGTCTTTGTTGGGGTGGCTTATGCCCTACAGTCGGCAGCCCACGATTGTATTTAAAATACTTCTTCATGCCTTGGGGGATATTGGGTATATTTACTATATCAATATTTTCCAAGACAAACCGGCACCCGAGGTCTGGTATGGTCGGCATCATTGCTAAAACTTTTACTTCCCGAGTCTGGTATGGTCGGCATCATGGCTAAAACCTCTACTTTCCGAGGCTGATATGGTCGGCATCATGGTTAATACCTTTACTTCCCGAGGCTGGTATGGTCGGCATCATGGCTAAAACCTTTACTTCCCGAGGCTGGTATGGTCGGCATCATGGCTAAAAACTTTACTTCCCGAGGCTGGTATGGTCGGCATCATGGCTAAAACCTTTACTTCACGAGGCTGGTATGGTCGACATCATGGCTAAAACCTTTACTTCCCGGGTCTGGTATGGTCGGCATCACGGCTAAAACCTTTACTTTCCGGGTCTGGTATGGTCGGCATCATGGCTAAAACCTCTACTTTCCGAGGCTGATATGGTCGGCGACATGGTTAATACCTTTACTTCCCGGGTCTGGTATGGTCGGCATCAAAGCTAAAACCTTTACTTCCCGAGGCTGGTATGGTCGGCATCATGGCTAAAACCTTTACTTCCCGAGGCTGGTATGGCCGGCATCATGGCTAAAACCTCTACTTCCCGAGACTGGTATGTCAACATCACGACTACTTCCGTTACTTCCCGAGGCTGGTATTGTCGGCATCATGGCTAAAACCTTTACTACCCGTGGCTGGTATGGTCGGCATCATGGCTAAAAACTTTACTTCCCGAGGCTGGTATGGTCGGCATCATGGCTAAAACCTTTACTTCACGAGGCTGGTATGGTCGGCATCACGGCAAAAACCTTTACTTCCCGGGTCTGGTATGGTCGACATCATGGCTAAAACCTTTACTTCCCGAGGCTGGTATGGTCGGCATCATGGCTAACACCTTTACTTCCCGAGGAGTTTCCAGGTACCCGTTATTGGTTGGGTCGACCTGGGAGCCCGGGCAGTTTTTAAAATTGAATGCGCCCAAATGAGGATTGAACTCACGACCATCGATACAACAGGTGACCGCCTAGGCTCTGCTGCCTTGGTATATGGTGCTATACCAATATGTGTAAAGGCCAGTCGTCACGTGGTGGGTGATCTGACCAGTATCACACCGGCCGATGTAACTTCCCAAGGCTAGTCCTGATAGCCATTTTATCCTGTGAGACCAGGTAGTTCAGGTCAGTTTCAACATTTGCCCAATGGGGGTTCGAATACATTATCAGTGGGCGAGCCTCCATCCACGTCCCTGTCGCTGCTCCACAATCCCTATGTATCGTAATATACGCCAAGGCTCCCACATACATGCCTGCCCTATCCATTACGATCATAGATCTGTTTGTTCCAGCGTGGTTTCCCATGGGGATGATTAGGTCTAACCTAGCTCGGAACTCTATGTTACTGAGAGGACAGAGGCGTGCTGACAGCTGCTCAGAGGCCTGCCCATAGCCGCTCAAACAGAAACCTGCCGACAATCCACAAGACACAGATACATATCATTGTTATTTATTTTGTTATAGTTGGCGTCTGTGTTCTATATCTGCTCAAAGTACACCGCGCCAGCGGAACATTTGACATTTGTGGCAGAGCGACCAGGAGCTATGTTCTCCCTATTTCAAAACACAAATTAATGCCGTTGTTCTTTCTAAAAGGCTTCTTTTATACTTGTGTATATAATTTTCATTTTAGGACGTGCCTCAATATAAAGATGACAGATGTAGTCGGAGTTTATGTTTGTCTGGCCTTTCCTCAGAGAACTAAGTATCGGCCAGATCCTCCGGTCACTACCTGCCCAACTAAACTCTCTAGGCAATATACATGATCCTACAGGGAGGGCTCTGATCACGTCTGCGTTATCTTGCACCAGTACCCCACCAAGCGGTGCAGACCCAGCCAATTTGCTCGCCTGCAAGTTTCCCACCACACCAGTATGTCCTGGGGAAAGGGTCCAACAGATGTTACATATCTGTGACTTTCTCTATTAAAGCATACCACTCTACATGAAGTATGAATGTCTTAAACCTTATCAGCATGCTCTGTGAGTCCCTTACAATGAAGGAGTGTGTGTGTGCTAAATGTCCTTTAGCCAGTGGGTGAACAGTGACTGCTCACCCCTCTCCCCTTCTTCCCCATCTCCTGTTCCCCTCCCCCAATTTCCTCAAGACTTTCCGACCAGACTAGATCTTGTAGAATATGTCGGCGAGTAGATTGGATAGATCCAGGGACAGAACGAGCGAACGAACGAGCAAACAAACTTTATTTTCCAAGTGTCACACATTGGGCGCTCAATCCCGTCTTACATTCGGTCCTACCAATTACTCAACTTTCCTACATCAATTATCTATTGTGCATTGTGCATTCACATAGGAAAAAGGCATTGTCAAATGAATGCTGTGAACATAAACACTGCATATTGGCATGCTATGAGACAGGTAAGAACACACACACACACACACACACACACACACACACACACACATACACACGCATACATGCATAAACACATTAACTGGTTCAGTGCCAAAGAAAGCATACCGCCGTTAGTGACCTAACATTTAGACAGAAGGACGATATATCGCCATACTAGGGATATCGTGTTGTTTTGTTTCGTGGTATCCTCCGCAGTTTTAATGCTCAGTTTACATTATAATACTTTTGTGTTGTGTCCAAACCTATTTATGTTTTGTTTGGCACTGAATCAGTTAGGCGTACATTCGTTTTGTAGTAACGACTTTCCTTAGTGGTCGCATGTTGAAGCCTGCAGAGGCAATTGTCATTTATTTACAAAAACCAACAAAAAGATAGAATTAAATCGTATGTGAAAGTATAGCATCAGATGGAAGATGTACGACGGAGATTAAGACGAGCATAGGTCAAGCAACAGTTGTATTTCAGAAAATGAAAACTATTTTATGCAATAAGTCACTGTCATTGAATGTAAGAAAGAGAGCTCAGAAATGTTATATAGAACTTGTCTTGCTGTATGGCAGTGAATCATGGAAGGTGAATGAACAAACTAGGAAGAACTTTGAAGCATCGGAGATGTGGTTCCTAAGATGAATGTTGCGCATATCTTGCACTGTCAGAGTAAATATTCATCATCAAGTGCCCTGCCAGCTGGCGTAGGCGTTCATGGCTCTCCACAGATCTCGGTCTTTGGTTTTCTGGATCAATTCTGCTGCTGATGTTCCTCCATGCCACCGTCTCAATCCATCCAGCATCATTTCTCTTGGTCTGCCTCTGCCCCTCTTCCCCTCGATCTTTCCAGTTGTCACGTTGTTCATCAGTGCCTCTCTTCTCATAACGTGACCGAAGAAAGCTGTTTGTCTCTTTCTTATTGTTGTATATAATGTTTTAGTTTCATTAGCCTCTTTTAGGCAGTCGTTGTTAGTTACTCTGGCAGTCTAAAGGAATTCGCAGTCTAAAGGAATGTCGTACATGCAAATGATTGTCGTCAATGGATGACAATATTGGTTATAGTGAAAGTTTTCACTCACACCGATCACCCACCTGCACTGCTCATGTATGTCAGGTCGTACAATTTTAGAAGCAGATCGCACACTCTCCAGTTCATGACAGATATAAGAATGGTGCGATTAGGTACAGAAGTCACCCTAACAGTTACAGTGTTTGGTGTGTTTGGTGTGTAAGCACAGATTGCTTACAAGCTCACTTATTTTTATGTCTGAATTGCCTAATTTTAGCACCGTGGCGTATATTAGTATCACCATAGCTAAACTTTAATTGTGTTGCGAAAGCAATTGATTGGTTTGCGAAACAGGACAACGGGCTAATACGGTAACGTAGATTCAATGTTCATTTCATTTCATTTCTGCTCATTTCAATGTACTGTGTCAGGAAGAACGCGTCTGCTCACACATGACACCATTATACGCTAGCCCTTTTGAGATCTCAGGTGATCTCACTTCTACGCTTTGAATTTACGAGCTATAGTTTAGTCTTAAAGAAGATACAACACAAAATTACCAACCATACAGAGAAAGAAGGAACCATCGATAAAACGAACTAACGATGTTTTCATAGGGTTGAGAATTGGGCACACATGCCCGTCTAACATTCTGAACTTCTTGTATCTCTCCTTTTATACATTACTCCATTCATAGATCACTTGAGATACTAATCTTGAACAACAACAACAACAACAACAACAACAACAACAACAACAACAACAAATGTATGTCAAAATGTGTTATAAAGCCATTGGGAATGTGCAAATTTCATTAATGTTATTAGACTAATGGGCACTCCATGGGGGAGTGCCGCCTAACTTCCAAAAGCAAATAATTCGAGGTACCCATTTTAGATGTATTTGACTTTTGCAATATTAAACACCTGCCCCAATACGGATTCGAATGCACTATTACCGGGTCGACAGCCGAACATCTAGCCTCTACACTATAGAGGTGGATAGAACCACAGCCACGGTCAGACACGGCAGGCGAGCATCTAGCCTCTACACCAGTGTTTCCCAACGTGGGGCCCACGCCCCACAGGGGGGCAATTTGATTGTTAAGGGGGGCCATTCGAAAATAGAATAAATCGGCTGGATATAACAAAACGGGGAGACTTGAGACTGAAGTAAACTAAATTGGAACCTGACATAAAATCACGTTGCAGCAAGCATCAAGCGCAAGGATCTCACTAAATTTAAATAATAAATAATTACTAATAATTAAAATAATATAGAAAAATCTTTCATTAAAATAATTGTGTACTTGAATTATAGTTCTCCATTATCTTCTTCTTCTTCAGCATTCCGAGCCATTGAGGTTCTTTGCTGCAGATACAAGCCGTCTCCATTCGTCTCTCTGGTTGACCTTCTCTTGCCAGTCGCTGATTCCAAGTGCTTGTAGGTCTGTATGTATATTATCTCTCCACCGTCTTCTTGGTCTACCTCGGGGTCTACGGTCATTTATTTCTTGAGATTAAGCGAGTTTTGTTTCCCTATTATCTTCCATTCTTTCTATATGCCCCAGCCATTGCAGTCTATTGGCCTTCATGATACCAGTGATTAGCGGGGACTTAAACAGATCATAAATGTCTTTGTTACTTCTTCTGTTCCACTCTCCACTTTGTGTATCCCTAATGGGCCTAAAGATGCATCTTAAGACTTTGTTCTCAAAGGTTTGTAACAAGGCTTCATCTCCTTAGTTGTACTCCATGTTTCAGAGCCATACAGCACAACTGGTCTATTCAGTGTTTTGTATATTGTAGTTCTCCATTATATGTTTTGAAAATTTACTTACTGTGTTTGCTCAATAATTTCCTAGTGATTTCTTCCTAAAACCTATCATTCAAGTTTCTTTAGTGAACATTTCAATTTTTGAATATTAAAAATAATGTATATGTTGGGGGGGGGGGGGCAATAAGAATTTTAGAAAGGCTTGGGTGGGGCATAGCACAAAAAAGGTTGGGAAACACTGCTCTACACTGTAGCGGTGGATAGAACCACACTCTACCGTCACACAAGCAAGACGAGCATCTAGCCCCTACACTATCACGATGGATAGAACCACAAGCCAAGATCAAACACGGCAGGACAACTCTGCCTAATAAATCACAATGACCTACATTTATCCAGCTCAGTGTGAAGCCGGTGTCGTGATGACCTTATCTAAATCTGCAGGTCAGCCAACAGGTCGTGTCTTGTTGGCAGATAAACACCACGTGACCATTTTCATTGTCGCTGTTCTCATCAACGTGCCTATAAGTCGGTGTTACTTAAAAACTGGAATATACATAGTCATCATTATCATTCCTTGCCTCAATAATCATTAAACATTTATTGTTAGGCGCTTACAGAAGTATAAGATCGATGTAGAGATTACAAGACACTATACATATGGAAAGGTATATATACCCTACAAGGATTCGTACCTATCACCTCGAAATGATTATAGCCCCTAGCTGCAGAAAGCGGTTTACTTTAACGCGTGACTAATTACTGCTCCAAGAACTACTATTACAAATAATACTATTAATAATACTACCATACTTACAACAACTATTACTAATATGTACTCTGACAAAATAGTACCTCCCTGGCGACAGATGAGCGAACTAATATGTACTATGCTTGGCATAGTATCGCCCTTGGAAAAAGATGAATGAATGAATTAATATGTACTTTGTTTGACATAGTACCGCTTAGAGATAGATGAGTGAACTAATATGTACTCTGTTTGACATAGCACCGTTCTGGTGACAGATGAGCGAACTAATATGTACTCTGTGTGACATAGTACAGCCCTGGCGATAGATGAGTGAACTATTATTACTTTGGTTGACATAGTACATTCCTGGTTACAGATGAGCAAACTAATATGTACTTAGTTTGACATAGTATCTCCCTGGGTACTGGGCTGCAGTCTGTAGACAAAAGAACATAACAAACCTGCTGAGGAGACATTGCTAGCCCACGTCTAACCCTAGCCCGTGCCTGTGTGACATGTTTATTCAAGGCCTGGTGACATCCTAATGTCCCTCTCCGCGGATGTCATGTTCCGATGCCGGTCTTCTAGACACTTCTGCTTTCAGAATTTGGAAAGGGGGAATAATAGCTCTGCTTCATATTTCCCGTGTTGCTTTGGTACCGTGTTGGACAGAACGTCTCTAGATCAACCACACTCTCCTTTACCAGAGCTCATGCGAAAAGAATGTCCATGACTGGATGTGAGACATGAAACTCGGTCTTCAAGAGCATCCACTCACAGATAACCAACAAACCACAGGCAGAAACAGAGAGAACTTATATTTGTGTTTCCATCACAGGAATTAGAATGGCTTCACTTCTTCATGCGATGTCCATGAATAACAATGGAGTTATGTTTCACTTGTACATGAATTGTCCACTCACATCAAACATAATTCACAGACAGAAAGAAATCAGAAATTAAAAGATGGCATAAACACAAAGATGTAATAGATGACACAATGACATATACACCGGATGAGGACGAGATACAAATGCAGTACTTCAAACACAGTTTCGTTTCTGTAATAATCTGTTTTATTAATTTGACACTTCTATAAATTGTATAGCAAACGACATGCTAATCTCCTCAGCAGAAAACATGATTCCTACGAACAGATACAAAATTGCAGAAATACATCACAGAGGAAACGCTCAGGTTAATAGAAGAAATGAGGACATTAAGGCAAATAGACATAGGACCAAGTAATTGCACCTAAAGAAACAACACGAGACAAATCTGAAGTTCTACCAGGGAAGACAAGAAGCAGTTTGTCATGAGTACTTGTAATAAAATATTATTTATATATTAATATAATAAAAATATTATATATAATATATAAAATATTATATTATTTATATATTAAAAGAGTATCTTGGGTTGCAATGAAAAGATGGAAACTTGTTTAAGTATATCACAACACTAGCAAGCGAATGTGGACATTTACTGCATGTGATAAATGATAGGAATTGCGACGCTATAAAAGACAACAAAGATATATTAGAATGATGGAAGGAGTACTGTGGATGCATGTACGAAGATACCTCAAAGAGCTCAGATAATACACAAGAAAATGTAGAGAAATATACCAAGATACCTCAAGGAGCTCAGATAATACATATGAGAGTGTAGAGAAATCTACGATGATACCTCAAGGAGCTCAGATAATACAGTAGAAAGTGTAGAGAAAAAAACCAAATCTTTATTAAAGGAAGTGTTATCGGAAATACAATTCCGAAGAAAGGGACGCACCAGGTTGTGATACACAAATGGGAACTAACCCAGACAGAAGGCGAAGCCTGTGCCCATATCCGCCATGCCTTCTGTGTGCAGATCTGGAATAACGCTAGTTGGCCAAAGCAAGAAATAGAACAATCTATATCCACGTACCAAAGACAGGACATTTAAAATTAAGCACCAATTATCGAACCATGGCATTGATAGGTCATGCCAGCAAAATCCTCTTGCGAATGATCATGATGGGGAGTCTAAGAAAATTACAATATGAATTAAAGTCAGTACAGGCAGGTTTCAGACTAGGCAGAGGAACCAGTCATCTTCAACCGAGAAAAATCCTCGAGAAATACAGAGATACAATGCAGATCTTCATGCTTGATTCATAATCCAGTAAGTCCTTCGATGGTGTTCAACATCAGACATTGTAGAACATAATGAGTGATTTCGAGTTTCAGCACATTTGATCATTTTAATTCAGGTATAACATCGTGATCAATAAAGAGCTGATAAAGGAGCCGCTGAAACATAACATTATTTTGAGGCCCTAACAAGAGTAGGATAGTGCGGCATTCTCTCTCCTTACATATTCAACATATGCAAAACATGTAATGAGAAATGTCAAATTGGTAACACCAGAGATTGCCTTGGTCCATTTGTAATTGGTGTAAATCAAATACCTTAACTTAGATATGCACACGATACAGGTCGTCTTTCAAATAGAACTAAAGAATTAGAAGAACTGATCCTGTCTGTGAAGAGATACATTGACAGTCAAAATTTAGTTCTTATCGTAAGAATATCTTGGGTAAAGAAAAGAACAAGTGCGTCCATACTTCAAGTGCTGAATATTGAAGAAGGCTGGCTGTTAACGACGAAGGAAATTGAAATATTTTGGTCACTTGAAACGTCACGAATGTTTGGAGAGAATAATAATGGAAGGGTATATGCCTGGGAAGAGAGGAAGAGGAAGGCCAAAGAGAAGATGGGTGCAGGATGTGGCGGATGATCTCCAGGAGGGTGTATCGGACGCAGGAAATCTTGCTTGTGATCGAGAAGTTTTCCGGAAGGTTGTTATAGGAGTGAGGTTCTGCAAAGGACATGCTACTGAATGAACCGTAAGCAAATCAAAAACTAGTGTTCATAGATAAAATCGAATTCCAACCAAAGATCACAAATAACGCAAAGAAACTGAAAATATCATACAGTTTAAAATATCTTATGTCTTTAACCAGCAATAATGAGAACTGGTTAAAAGAAATTAGACTCAGCCCAGTCACAGTCTCACAGCGTTAAAACAGCATGAAGAACCTATAGGCACAAGACCAGCAAAAATGGTAGTAACATATTTCCTGTGACAACATATGGATGTTAGTCATGGACAATTTCGCCATTACTATAGAGGGACTATGGGGCTTTTGAGCTCAATTCTTACAGAATAGCTCTTAGAATATCGTGGACCAAGAAGAAGAAACACAATTCCGACATTCTACCAGATCTAAACATGTAAGAACACTGGCTCACAAACAACATCATGTCTCGGAAACTGAAATATTTTTAATGACTATGCAGTGTTTGAAAATATTGCCGATCCATGTTTTGTATTTATCTATTATGTTGCATGAATTTTACAGAGGGTGAATACAAATCTTGAACCGACAATATTTGCAAACACTGCACAGTCATTAAAAACAAACTCTACTTAGATTTCTAATTAGAGAGACCAGAGATGGAAGGCGTGGTTCCTATTAGAAGAGATAGGTCTTGACCAGCATGAAGATGGGTACGAGACATGACAGGCACTTTGGCCAAGGTGGTGCACGAGGCAGGAGACATGGCCGGAGATCGAGACTCTTTTCTACTCTCGGTGATGAGAGCGGCGTTCTGTAAAGTGCCAGCAACATGATGACGATAATTGACATTGGTTTCCCCAGTTTCTGTGACGAATTAGAATGAACCCAGAAAATAGAGATGAAGGAATTAGAATGAACCCAGAAAATAGAGATGAAGGAATTAGAATGAACCCAGAAAACAGAGCTGAAGAAATTAGAATGAACCCAGAAAACAGAGCTGAAGGAATTAGAATGAACCCAGAAAACAGAGCTGAAGGAATTAGAATGATCCCAGAAAAGAGAGCTGAAGGAATTAGAATGAATCCAGAAAACAGAGCTGAAGGAATTAGAATGAACCCAGAAAACAGAGCTGAAGGAATTAGAATGAACCCAGAAAACAGAGCTGAAGGAATTAGAATAAAACCAGAAAACAGAGCTGAAGGAATTAGAATGAATCAAGAAAACAGAGCTGAAGGAATTAGAATGAACCCAGAAAACAGAGCTGAAGGAATTAGAATGAACCCAGAAAACAGAGCTGAAGGAATTAGAATGATCCCAGAAAAGAGAGCTGAAGGAATTAGAATGAACCCAGAAAACAGAGCTGAAGGAATTAGAATGAACCCAGAAAACAGAGCTGAAGGAATTAGAATGAACCCAGAAAACAGAGCTGAAGGAATTAGAATGAACCCAGAAAAAAGAGCTGAAGGAATTAGAATGAATCAAGAAAACAGAGCTGAAGGAATTAGAATGAACCCAGAAAACAGAGCTGAAGGAATTAGAATGAACCCAGAAAACAGAGCTGAAGGAATTAGAATGAACCCAGAAAACAGAGCTGAAGGAATTAGAATGAACCCAGAAAACAGAGATGAAGGAATTAGAATGAACCCAGAAAACAGAGCTGAACGAATTAGAATGAACCCAGAAAAAAGAGCTGAAGGAATTAGAATGAACCCAGAAAACAGAGCTGAAGGAATTAGAATGAACCCAGAAAACAGAGCTGAATTATTAACAAGAGGTTCAGTTCCAGTGCAAGCCTCATGTTAAGGGGTGGCTATTGGTTGTGCACACTGACCGCTCAGGTATGATGCAACTGTCTGTCCATTGCTGCAGATTACATATTCCAGCAAATTATTTGTAACTGAAGAAAACCACTGAACCAGTTCTTGCGATGCTGGACAAGGACAAGATAGTTGCTGAGTCGTGGTCAAGGATATCTGTGTCTGAGGGTTCAATAGGGTAAAAGCTAGAGGGATTTCTGTCAGGTGTGAATTAATAAGGTACAGTCTCTGCAGTGATGCCAGATCTGCGAATGCTGAAGGGGAGATTGTTGAGATGGGATTTTCTTCCAAACCCAGAGTGCGTAAGAGGTTGAGATTTCTCAATGATGAGTTTGTAATGATTGTTATATTGTTGGATCTGAGGCCCAGGTATATCAAACTTGACGGAAAGCTGTTTGGTTTAATCCCTGTGATTAGGTTGCCTGACAAATCTACATGGGACAGCTGGGGTATGCTAGCAACAGCTTGTGGTACAGATGAAAACCTATTGACTGACAGGAACAAAGATATTAGAGAAGCGGGCAGTGAGCCAGCAGGAATATCAGATATTCTGTTATCATCTAAATTAAGCCATGTTAGGCTTGTCAGGTTTGAGAGGTTTGCTATGCTGGTCAGCCCAATTGAGTCCAAAGATAAGTACTTAAGCTTCTGGGCAAATGGTGACCTAGTTATTTTTTCAATGTCAGACACAGTTGCAATGTTATTGTAACTTAAGAACAGGGATTCCAGATTTGAAAGAACCGATAACACGTGTGGTACTTGAGTCAAGCCTGTACTTGAAAGGTAAAGTTCTGTTAGTGAGTCTTTCATGGAGCTAAACGCGTCGTCAGGGATAGATTCTAAAGAGTTAAAGGTTAAATCGATGCTACGTAGCAAAGGAAATTCAGAAATCCAGCGGGGCCATGAAGATAAACCAATTTTCATTAGTTCAAGATCCACAAGGGTAGCAGCAATCTGTTTCAGTGTAGCAGCGTCCCAATCTTGTATAACGGTATCATGAATTGATAGGAAGGTCAAATTGGTCAGTTTCTTTAGTGCTGTTGGTAAATTGTTGAACTTTGCTCGACTAATGTGTACAGACTGTAGTGTTGCCGCCGATGTATCGAAGGCGTCGTCAGAAATATCAGTGAATGGGTTATTTAACAGATATATTGATGTAAGGCCAGGGGGTAGACTATTTTTGGATATAGTTGTTATGTTTCCTTCCTGAAAAAAAAGAATCAATGCTATAATGTAGTTGAAGATGATCAATGATGCATATAACATCGTCACTGTGTGAAAGTACCTATGCATAATGTACGACCTGCCGAAAAGCTTCTAGATTCTAGTCTCGCTCTCCTGCCTCTTACATCCTCACTTCAAAGGATTCTGCAGTGCCCTGTGGCCATCTCTTCATTCAGGAACCGGCAATGTTCTGATCAAGCCATTGTGACATTAATATGGCCAATGTATTCCAGTCATATTGCTGGTTGTGTGCGGTGTTTCGTTTATGCTCAGATCGCGTATAATGTCAATATGTTTACTCCTCTTTGACCACAATATACTTAAAATATTTCTGTGACATGTCCCAGTGGTCAGTCTTTACTGGTTGCGAAATATTTTGTCGACACTCAGTACTCAGAGGAAAGGTCAAACGGACACATAATCAGAATAACTGTTGCGATAAGCATCTAAACTCTTCGCTGTTTGTTGAAAATGCAGATGGAGCGCGTATGGGAATGTTCTGAATGCTGTGATACAAGTTCATGACAATACAACAGCTATGAATATGTACTATAATTTCTCAATAACAGTAACTTTTCTTTGGCTTCATGGCCAGTCCAGCCATGTCATTTATCACATACAACAGCTTTAACAATACTTTATAACTTTTCAATGAAAGAAATGTAGCCGGGCTCCGTGGCGATGGATTTGGGGACACGATTTGTAATGCCGCTTACCCGCGTTCGAAAGACAGCGGCTACCGATTTGGCGGCAAACCGTGTTGCACTGGATTTATCGTGTTGGTATGGGAGCCGGTCGTTTACAAAGCAATAGCAAACTACTGAACTTAAAACTTGCCAAGACATCAACAACGACAGTAAAATGCTGGTGTTGACTGCAACGTCCTGCAAAGGATATGCAACTTTAAACAAATGTAGGCGGCAGGTTTGAATCCCGTTATGTCTGTAATCCCAATTGTCATGCTACAGCCTGCGTTCAGAAATCTACTTCTGCTCTTTGCTTCTACGAGTGCCTATCAATAATTGTGAATTCACTTATAATGTTATTTTAATGGCCTCTGCCGTGGTTGTTTCTGCATACTTATAATTACAATGTTTAAACAGTTGTTTTGCAAGAAACGTAAGCTACATTAAATATTTAGTGTGCTAAGAAAGCAATGTTATTTCTCAAAGGCCGCAGCTAAAGAGACTTACCTGAAATGTGAGTCGTGTAATCCGTCTCACATTCGCGCCTGTGTTCAACGGTGGGATTTGTTGTAGACGGATACAAGATATAGTGTCTTCATGACACCAACATCCCTGCGGACAGAGAACAAACGTGACATGACTAGCTCAAACATAACACAGAGATTGTAGCCGTTGAGAGAGGCCAGATATACAAGTTATACTCCGTGAACAGTTCCAGGACTACTGGCATACAACACTGCCAGTATCATCATGTAGCCAGCCTTGTGTAGAACATGGCTCTCATCACAACCCGCCGGACAGCGCCTAAATTCTTCACCAGTTCTCCTGCCTCATGCAGGTTCATGTCCAGGTTTTTCATAGACAGATGTCCGCCATCAAGCTGGTCGTACCCTGTCTCTACTTTCAGGAACAATGACAAATCTGTCTAACCCACTATGATGTTTAACATGGCTAGCGTATTACAGTTTCTGTCACATGATGCTGTTTACAGGCATGCTGACTTCGATGTCTGGATCTTGTAGAAGTTCAGTCTATGTCTTCTCTTTGATTCAGTCAGTTTACAATATAACATCCAGGATAGGTTTGGAGTCTACAGAGAAACAACTCGTATACATTTTAAGGCGTTTGTGCACTAAGCTGCGATTCTCCACATGTAAGTTGAAAAGTTAAAGATCACTATTGGATATTTACACGTACAACTATAGGACACATGGGCAAACTGGAATATTCAGCATCCAGTAGTTATAGGCCTCCCTGACCTAAGGGTTAAACGACTTTCTCCGTAATCCCGTTTATCCACGTAGGGTAACGCAGCGCGCGAGAATTGGTAGCGGTTGTCGCCGCGTTGGTGACTTACGGGATAAGTGAGCCGGCCGCTCAGAAAGCAATGACAAACTACTGAGCGTAACCTTGCCAAGAAATCAACAACAGCGGTAAAATGCTGGTGTTGACAGCGATGTTCTGTACAAGATATGCGAAACAAAGTAGTTATAAGAGACATGAACAAACTGGAATATTCCACATGCAGCAGTTATAGAAGACATAGACATACTGGACAATTTCACATGCAGCATTTGCAGGAGACCCTGGCAAACTGGAATATTCCACATGCATGCAGCAGTTATAGGAGACATGGACAAACTGGAATATTCCACATGCATGCAGCAGTTATAGGAGACATGGACAAACTGGAATATTCCACATGCATGCAGCAGTTATAGGAGACATGGACAAACTGGAATATTCCACATGCATGCAGCAGTTATAGGAGACATGGACAAACTGGAATATTCCACATGCATGCAGCAGTTATAGGAGACATGGACAAACTGGAATATTCCACATGCATGCAGCAGTTATAGGAGACATGGACAAACTGGAATATTCCACATGCAGCAGTTATAGGAGACATGGACAAACTGGAATATTCCACATGCAGCAGTTATAGGAGACATGGACAAACTGGAATATTCCACATGCATGCAGCAGTTATAGGAGACATGGACAAACTGGAATATTCCACATGCATGCAGCAGTTATAGGAGACATGGACAAACTGGAATATTCCACATGCATGCAGCAGTTATAGGAGACATGGACAAACTGGAATATTCCACATGCAGCAGTTATAGGAGACATGGACAAACTGGAATATTCCACATGCAGCAGTTATAGGAGACATGGACAAACTGGAATATTCCACATGCAACAGTTATAGGAGACATGGGCAAACTGGAATATTCCACATGCAGCAGTTATAGGAGACATGGACAAACTGGAATATTCCACATGCAACAGTTATAGGAGACATGGGCAAACTGGAATATTCCACATGCAACAGTTATAGGAGACATGGACAAACTGGAATATTCCACATGCAACAGTTATAGGAGACATGGACAAACTGGAATATTCCACATGCAGCAGTTATAGGAGACATGGACAAACTGGAATATTCCACATGCAGCAGTTATAGGAGATATGGAAAAACTGGAATATTTCACATGCAGCATTTATAGAAGACATGGATATACTGGAATATGTCACAAACAGCAGTTATAGGAGACATGGATATACTGGAATATTTCACAAACAGCATTAACAGGAGACATAGATATACTGGAATATGTCACAAACAGCATTAACAGGAGACATGGATATACTGGAATATGTCACAAACAGCATTAACAGGAGACATGGATATACTGGAATATGTCACAAACAGCATTAACAGGAGACATGGATATACTGGAATATGTCACAAACAGCATTAACAGGAGACATGGATATACTGGAATATGTCACAAACAGCATTAACAGGAGACATGGATATACTGGAATATGTCACAAACAGCAGTTATAGGAGACATGGATATACTGGAATATTTCACAAACAGCATTAACAGGAGACATAGATATACTGGAATATGTCACAAACAGCATTAACAGGAGACATGGATATACTGGAATATGTCACAAACAGCATTAACAGGAGACATAGATATACTGGAATATGTCACAAACAGCATTAACAGGAGACATGGATATACTGGAATATGTCACAAACAGCATTAACAGGAGACATAGATATACTGGAATATGTCACAAACAGCATTAACAGGAGACATGGATATACTGGAATATGTCACAAACAGCAGTTATAGGAGACCCGGGCAAACTGGAATATTCCACATGCAGCAGTTATATGAACGTTTAATATCAATTTAAATCTGGAACTTCTTAACATTGTCAAATATTTTTGACATTCATAGAATGTTACTACATTGAACAGACTGGAATGCAATGGGAATACTATATGCAATGGTGACTTATATGTAGGAATAAAAACATGGAGCAAAATTGCATCCCTAATGAAACTTGTCTATTAGACTAAAGACTGGAGACACTGATGAACGTAACTGTGAAACTGGCAACATGAGAGTCAAACATTCGAAGCAGGAGTGTCCAACATATGCAAAACAGAGAAAATTGAGGACACACGATATGGAGGTGTCAACCAGCTTAAGGTGACCACTGCTTTCTTTCAATTTATTCATACTGACGTCTGAAGGTGAAAGAAAAAAAAAGAAGGAGAATCACAACACAAACACTCGGTATCTGAAGACGTAAACAATATAAAACAACACAAAGTAATGCAGCTTTACATAACAGAATTACAACACATACAGACGTGTCAGAAGATGAATCCCATAATGTAAGACTCAGATCTTGGGATACATCACACGAGAGATTAACATATTTTGCACGAGCAAAGGTGTGATTTGACAGGTAGAAACATCTTTTGATTGTCTACATCAACGGTAGGGAAACTTTTATTGGCAAGAATTCGCACATTCCATCTTATTGAATGATGATAAACTTACTGTGGCAAACTAAAGTAAATAATGCAGAAGTTTTAAGAGAGGTCCATACACAGACAAAGACACACATGAAGGAATACATTTGTGAAAGAACCGATTCTCTTTGGTCACATCATTAGAAGTGAATCACTGGGTATTATTGTTATACCTGATGATGTTCAGATGGAACAGGGCACGGAAGCACATGGAAGACAGGGCAACAAGAGCCCTCTAAGATAGCAAGGGTACACGGCATGTGTACCTGCCTTGTAGGTAGACTGTGTACAGCAAACCCGAAAAGAAATGTTAGAAAGTCGACGTACTAAGACACATGCTTGACAAAGAAATGCAACGCAGTTCACCAAATGATGTCATAATGTTTATTAACGTAAAGCCTGTTGGCAGTGACGTTCTACAAAAATAGCTTATATGATGATGATGATGATGATGATGATGATGATGATATAGGTGATGATATAGGTGATGAAGTATAATAAGGTTGCCAAACTCACCGGGTGACTGTATGGACACAACTGAGCCAACGTCTGCACGACACACATGACCCCAATAAACCACACAATGTTCAGGTTTCTCACGGATTCCACCATCTTGTAGCTGCACTTGTATCTGATAAGAAAATGTACCTTGAATTCCATTTAAGTAAACGGTTACTTGTGTTTCTCTGAACATTATTTTAGGCCTTACCTTTACCTATTATGTGAACACAATATATGGGGTGCCAGCCCAATAATGTTACAGACAACTCGAGACTCCATGAGTGATATGGTCAATTACATACGTACCATCTTTATTTCACAACACAATTTCTAGGGCCCCCGTTATGCTGTATGCAAAGACTACTAGATATTATCTTTCTGTTTATTATTCTTTTGTACTTTGTTTTTTCTCTCGGAGGGGATGTGTGATGGATCACCTCTTTCCCAACTCCTTCCTAAGTACTCTTGTCTCATCTCATTGATCAAACACAGAAAACCTCAGCACAATGCACGAATCCACAGTACGAAAGGGGATACAAATGTGTATATCCAAGAATCACACACGATATTTATATTATTCTGTGTGTAGGGTTTCCTCATTGAAAAATGTTACCAGAGCCCTCAGTAAACTTATCATTATAATTATCATCATCATTATCAAATGACATTTCTTAATTCTAGCTTTTCACATTTTCCACATCTGCATAGTGCACTGGCACTTATTTTCTCCAGTCTATTACTTGAAATTGCCCATCCACATGTAGCTTTGTCTTTCTCTTTTCGCTTCAACACGTCCTTCATCAAGTAAACATACATTCTCTGCACTCCAAAAGAACAGAACTTATTATTAACAACAATGGCACAGCGCTAAGTAATTGTCATTGTTTCTCTCTTATAATTAGAAGGAGATCGCACATTGTTAAGTAATTTTCCATATTTCTCTTACATAACTAGTAGTCCAGTGTACATTATTAAGTAATTGTACATGGTTCTGTCCATGGTTCTGTCTCATACCTAGAAATCTATTTGTACATTGTTGGTAATTGTCCGTGTTTCTACGTGGTAACTAGAAAGAAATATAACATTATTAGTTTATTGTCCATGTTGCTGTATCATAACCAAAAGGAAATGAAACATTGTTGAGTATCTATCTGTCCGTGTTCCTATATCATACCCAAAAGTATAGTAAAATTTAACATTCCTAACTGTAATTCTCAGCTGTGCTGATTAGATGTAAGAACCTGTTTTATATTGATGAGTCTTACTTCCCAACGAACCGGTACCACAATATTATTAGGCAACGGATCTAACTGTTACAAACCTTTGAGAACAAAATTTTAAGACGCATCTTTGGACCCATTAGGGATACACAAAGTGGAGAGTGGAAAAGAAGAAGTAACAAAGACATTTATGATCTGTTTAAGTCCCCGCTAATCACTGGTATCATGAAGGCTAATAGACTACAATGGCTGGGGCATATAGAAAGAATGGAAGATAATAGGGAAACAAAACTCGCTTACACTCAGGAAATAAATGACCGTAGACCCCGAGGTAGACCAAGAAGGCGGTGGAGAGATAATACATGTACAGACCTACAAGCACTTAGAATCAACGACTGGCAAGAGAAGGTCCACCAGAGAGACGAATGGAGACGGATTGTATTTGCAGCAAAGAACCTCAATGGCTCGGAACGCTGAAGAAGAAGAAGAAGAACGGATCTAACCATTATACATCACTATACCCACTGTCAATACTTCGTTGGCGAATAACCTTATTATCGCAGCTTGTAATCTTGCATCCTCTACAGCAGGGGTGTCAAACGCAATCGCTCAGCGGGCCAAAACTCAAATCACACGTAAGGTTGCGGGCCGGACAGGATAAACATTCAATAAGCCGAAAATTAAAATTTTTTAACACATTAGTATAAATTAAAACAGAAAAAAGTTTTAATAATAAAACATTATTGGTATACACATTTTCACTCTTATGTCAATTTGTCAGAGCACGATGTTTGGCATCTTTTTTTTTACTCATTCATTCATTCAGTAGCATGTCTTTTGCAGAACCTCGCTCCCAAAACAACCTTCCGGAAAACTTCTTCTCGATCATAAGCAAGATGTCCCGTGTCTGATTCACCCATCTGGGGATCATCCGCCACATCCTTCACCCATCTTCTCCTTGGCCTTCCTCTTCCTCTCTTCCCAGGCATACACCACTCCATTATTGTTCTCTCCAAACGTTCGTGAAGTTTCAAGTGACCAAAATATTTAAATTTTCTTTGTTTTATCGCCTTTACACTGGTGATCGAGTGCAATGGCGAGTCATGACCGCCCACGCTTTCCTGCATGGCAAATGATTGATTGATCGCCTTTAATAGCCAACCTTCTTCTATATTCAGCTCTTGAAGCATTGACCCATTTGTTCTTTTCTTTACCCAAGATATTCTTAGAACTCGTCTCTAACATTTATATTCAAAGGCATTTATGCGCTGATCAGTTGCAATGGGAAAGATGCATGCTCTTAAAAATCTACTTTTTGTAGTTCTGTCTGTCCCATTCCATAATTTATTCAGTTGTTTTAGTCTTTGAAGAGCAATTGATAGTCGTCGTTTATTTCTTTCATTGTGTCATCGTTGTTGGTAATCAATGACCCAAGATATTCAAAATTTCCACCACATCCAATTTTTCCTCATTAACATATATTTCTGTCTCCATAGTGGTTTTATCTGTATGCATTATCTTTGTTTTTGCAATGGCAAGATACAAGTTGTGATTTTTACTATGCAATTGGGTTGAGGCTATTAGAATGTATATACCAGTCTGTGTTGTGGATAGCAATACTGTATTATCAGCATACCGAATCTCTGATATGTCAAGACCACTGATATTTAGGGAATCATATAGCTCCCTATTTATATCATCTATCACATTTCTCATTATATTTTCGGCGTACAGGTTAAACAAATAGGGGGACAGCACACATCCCTGACGGACTCCTTGCTTGATGTCAAACCAATCTGATGTCTCGCCATCTATTCTTACCGCTGCTTGTTGGTCTAGATAGAGCATTCTTATGAGTTGTATTATATATGGTGGAAAGCCCATATTCCTCATGATTTCCCAAAGTTTCTGATGTTGTACACAGTCAAATGCCTTTGAATAATCCACAAAACATGAGAATAGATTTACATTCAATTCTCTGCACTTCTCTATTATTAAACGCATATTGAGAATGTGATCTCTTGTTCCTCTTCCTTGTCTAAATCTAGCTTGAACCACGTTAATTTCTTCTTCCATTTTCTTACGAAGTCTTCCCATTATGATTTTTAATAGAATTTTACTTGCATGACTGATCAGGGCAACAGTTCTATAGTTGGTGCATAATTTCAGGTTGCCCTTTTTTGGTATTGGAATGAAGATAGTTCTCTTCCAATCTTTTGGCCATATACCATATTTCCATATCATTTTACATAATGCATGATAGATTTGTATGCTTTCTTCTGCCTCCCACTTTAATTAACTCAGCTGGTATCTCATCACATTCAGGTGATTTACCATTCTTCAGGTTCTTTATTGTCCATGTAGTTTCGCCTAATGAGGTTTCAGGGTCTGTCTCTTCTGTCGTTGGCTCATGTAACCCATTCATATCCTCACTGTCGCTCATATCATACATTCCACTGCAATACTCCTGCCATCTTTCTAGAATTTGTCTAGATTCTGTTAAGGTATTTCCCATCTTGTCACAGATAACATTCAATTGAGGTTGAACATTTCTTGTCAATAACTTCATTTCTTTGAACATTTCGTAATCTCTTCCAGTATTATGATATTGCTCTATTCTGGTACAGCAATCTTGTATATATTGATTTTTGTCCTTTCTTGTATTCCTTCTTATTTCTCAAGTTAAAGATTTATATTTCATCCTGCTGTTATCGGATTCACCGCCTTTCTGTTTCAGTTCCCTTCGATGTTTTATTAATTCTAACTTGTCTGATGTAATCCATGGCTTAAGTTGCTCTTTTGTTTTTACTACAAGTTCGTTTATGCTGGGAGTAATGTTTTGTGTCATTGAGATTCTCACGATGGACTGCAAGTGTCCTGTGTGATGTTTTGTTAATCTACATGACAGAAAACAGCTGCTCACACAGATATGTGCTATCAAACATGATCAAGGTTTGAGCCGCATGTAGATGAAGCCTGGGCATCTCTTCAGGAATAAAACAAGTGAACTGTGCAGGCCCAACAGTGTCGTACTTTGCATTTAGTGTCCCATTATACTGCAGATTCATTAACTCCATCTGCAAATTTACTGCAGTTTTCACATCTATGGCAAATGGATTACGAAACAGCTCGAAATTAATTTTCTGTGCTTCAAAGTCACTAAAGCTCCGTGAGAACTCGCCGCTAAGTAAGCTAAGATTTTCAGCAAACTCTGCACTGGGAAACAGCATAGCGTTGACTTGGTTTAACATTGCCTGGCAACAAGAAAAGTGAGACAGGTTGCACTGGTGCATGTTTGTCTCCCATAAGCGCAGCTTCACTTGAAATGCCTTCACCGTGTCATGCATGACAGTGATAATGTGATCCCGTCACTGAGTCGGCGTTCAGTGACATGCCTTATCATACAGAGGTGTGGTTGCCAAGTCGGGGAAAAGTTCTCAGCAGATTTTTCCAGCTGATCGAGGAAATCTGTCAATTCATAAACAGTAAAGGAAAAGATTCCACAGTTTTTCGTGATAAAAAGTAGAAATCTGAGTTGGCGTTAAGTGGCTGTGATTTAAACCTTTGGCTTTGATAAAGTTGACGGTTTGTGTTACAATGCTAATTACATCTTCCATGGACTTTACCACACAGCAATCCTTGGTGTATGATGCAGTGATATGCTATCAATTCACCAGTACAGTTCGCCTACATCTTTAACCGCATCCTTCCAACTAGTCCACTTTTTTTCGCAACACATCGCCGGTGCTCCATCAGTTGTCAGTCCAATGAGTTTGTCCCAAGGCAGGTTCATGTTGGTTAAACTTTGACATACGTTGTCAAAAATTTCGTTTCCTGTCGTTGTGCCATGCATGGATTGCATGTCAAATATTTCTTCTGTAACATTCAAACTGGAGTCAACTCCACGGATGAAGATGGTGAGCTGTGCAGTGCCAGTCGTGTCATTACTTTCATCGACAGCAAGGGAGAATGCAACAAAGTCTTTGCCTTATTCGATCAGCTGTGTTTTCACATCCATGGCCATCTCACTAACCCGATCAACAACCGTATTTATGCTACGGCTTACCTTTGCACACCTCTGCTTTTTGTCTGAACGCAAGACGTCACACACTTACATCATGCAGCGCTTCAGAAACTTTCCTTCTGTAGATGGTCGGCCTGATTTTGCAAACTCCTCTGACGCAATAAAACTTGCATTGACTACAGCATCAGTTTATTATTTTTCTTTGGTGAAAAACAAATGTTGTGATGTTAGATGCCTCTTCAATTCTTCTACATTCTGTTGCTTCCGCTCTGCATTCAGGCTGTTTAACTTGCCTTGATGTTTAGTCTCATAGTGCCGTCTCAGATTATATTGTTTGATCACAGCCACATTATCTCCACACATTTGATACACAGGTTTACTGCCAATAACAGTAAACATATATTCAGCCTCCCAGCGGCTTTGAAAGGCTCTGTTTCCAGAATCAACTTTTCTCTTGGCCATTTTAAAAGCTAGCTTTGATTTTAAAAGATTGAGCTTCTACCTACAGACGCTTGACTGATGTAAGGTTAGCCGTAGCGGGGAAAGGTGATGTAATATCCGTGCATTACACTACTTTCATTTTTTATGCACCAATCCAAAACAAGCATCTGAACGTTGCTAGGTAACTATAACGACGAACACTAACTCACTACACAACTACGAGACACACTGCTACATGCTTGTGAAACCTGGACTGTTTATCACACGCTAGGAAATTAAACCACTTCCACACAGTCTGCCTTAGGAAGTTACTCCGATTAAATGGCAAGACAAGATCCCAGATACTGAAGTCCTAGAAAGAGCGTCCATGCCCAGTATCCACTAATGAAGAATCAGATTCGCTGGGCTGGTCACTTGACTCGCATGCCAGATCACAGGATCCCTAAACGAATTTTTTTTTACGGTGAATTGCGTTGTGGTAAACGCTCCCAAGGCGGTCAGAGGAAACGCTTTAAAGACACTTTGAAAATCTCACTGAATGCGTTTGGAATTCATCCTGACACCTGGGAGACTGCAGCCAGAGACCGAAATTCGTGGCGTGCATCATTTCGCAAGGGTGCAGTCACTTGTGAGGCAACCAGGACTGCAAGAGCTGTGAAGAAAAGACAGAACAGAAAAACTACTGCAGGAAATCCTCCTCCAGAAACGTCAAGCATTCTTTGTCCACATTGCCAAAGAACATTTCGAGCCAAAATAGGCCTTATCAGCCATCTTAGAACTCAAGGCTCCATACTTTCAACCCCACTGGATGAAATGAATGGTCATCATCATTCTTGATGGACAAACAACAACACACAACTTTTATTTTCGCTTATTCTGATCGAAGCGAGAACACTCTCAGGTAGCCTATCATTCGGAAGGATGCTAATTAAGGAATTTGATTTGTACTTTATATCGTCACCATAAAAAAATATTTTTGCCTAAAATTCTCTCTTGGGCCGAATATATTTGTAGGTGTCGGTGGAGACCTCCCGGGCCTGATATGATTGTACGGCGGGCCGGATGTGGCCCGCGTGCCTTGAGTTTGACACATGTGCTCTACATTGAAGCTGTCGATATGTTACTTTAGACTGATAAACCATAGTTAGTGTTCAACAGATGCCTAATTAAGCAATAACATAACATTAAAATAGCATACATAACATTAAAAATAAAATATAGCTACATTGTTAATGCGGAACGACTGTGGCGCAGTAGGTACGCACGCTTCCCTCACGGCGTGGTGGTGATATGTTAGCCTCCCAATTGAGGTGGAGATATGTGTTTGTCAATCACCTGGTTTAACAGAAATGTTCCGGAAAGTAAAGGCAGACGGTCTTATATTGACCGCATCAGCCATTGTGCGTCAAGTACTTTACAGAATGAAGGCTAGCAGCATATAGATAGAGCTGCCATAAAGGCTGATACTGAAGTAGGTCAATATCAGCCTTTTAAAAGAGGTGTGAGACAGTGATGTGTAATGCCTCCAGATCCTTTTACCATATATGAAAATATTTTCAGAAATATAAAGAAGGTATGAAGGGAATCATAATTGGGGGACGCAACATCAATAACATTAGATATGCGGATGATACAGCATTGATTGCAGACAATGAGCAGCATCTGCGATATATAGTAGATGCGGTTGTTGCATACAGTGAACACCTAGGGGTAGAATTAAACTGTAAGAAGGCAGATTATGGTCGTCAATATTAAGAAGGAAACACCACAATGTAATATACAAGTACATGGGAATTTTCTTCAACAAGGGAATCGGTCCAACTATCTCAGAACAGTCGTAACATATGGGTGATGCTTTGAATAGCTTAGAACAAGAATCGTCATGGCGAATGTAGCCTTTTGCCAGATGGTAAACATACTGACCAATAAATAGTTGTCATTGGCAACGAGAAAAAGAGTGTTGAGGTGCTACATAGAACCCGTACTTTTGTAGAGATGTGAAATGTGGACAATGAGAAGTCAAGCTGAAAAATATCTTATTGTTGTAGAAATGTGGTTTCTGAGCAAAATGCAAAGAATACAATGGATAGACAGAAAAACTAATGACCACGTTCGACAAAAAACAAATGGAAAATCGTTAACTGATTAGAGAAATTAGACGTAGACAGTCACAATTTTTGGACACATTACGAGAAGAAATATATTGGAGAACTTAGTGACAACTGGCAAGATCAAGTGGGAGAGAACAAGGGGAAGGCAGAGAGGTAAATACCTATATGGTTTAGCCACTTGGCATGGTTGAGACAAGAACACTTAGCTTATCCACGACTCTGGTGGTGAGATGGCGGAACATGACCGACCACGCTTATCGGAATGGCGCATGATGAATGACTATATACCCAATACACATAGAGGCTTGAAAAGCTCCTTTACTTTGTACTAAAGAGATTAAGGAATTACGTAGGTGCTGGATATGTATGAGGGCACGTAGATGCTGGATTTGTGTGAGGGCACGAAGCACCGCGTGCTCGATGTTCTCCTCCCCGTGGTTAGAGTGGCTTCAGACAGGCTCAATGCGCATGTCTGGGACAAGTGGACACACGATTCCAGCGTCTCGAAATAAGGTACGAACGCAAGCAGAAGAAAAACACCCGGAGTCATGACCATGGTGGACCTTCCCCCCCCCCCCCCCCCCCCGCTTTTTTTGTTTGTTTCCAACCATAGAGTGTGAAGAAGGTAAATGGCCAAAGCATTCGAGGAAGTGGGACCTCTTCTGACGATCGGAAGGCTCCTGTTGTAGTTGCTCGGCATCGGAGTTTATTTCACTACCGCATAACCAACAAGTGATTGTAAACATTAGATGAAAAGTAGATTGCCTTTTAATTGTTAGCTATTCTAAACTAGTAAGTGGAGTGGAAATAATGAACACTACTAAATGATGGATCGAAACATTGAGGCTTATTAAATGTGGATTGTCATAAATCTGGAACAAAATGTGTGTAAAGATCAAGAAAGATAAAGAACAATTCAGCATAAAGAGGCGCAACTGAAGGAAGTAAACATGAAAAAGACATTGTACTTTGGTCACATAAAATATATATTAAGTTCCTGATGATCATAGTGGCGGTAAAAACTGAGGGCGAAAGACTTAGAGGGTGATAAAGATATAAGTGAGCAAACAACGAACAACTATAGGCAGGATGTAGTATATTAGAATGCAGAGTGGTGGCTTAGGGCTGTAACTGCTTGCTATCAATTACTGCCAACCTTCAATGTGGAGACGGCACTTGATGGCGATGAACTATTGGAAGTCGAAGTTAGTGAAGAAAATGCTACTCACCTTGTTGTCTTGCAGAACTTGATCTGTGTCAGAGGCAACAGCATTTTCGTCCTTTTATACACAAATTACTACTGATTAGATAACATACATATCATAAATTTTATTAATGATTTGCAGATGCTAAGAGGTTCAGTATGCACGGTAGATATTGATTCTGTGTGAACTATAACATGTGTCTCCATGCAGAACTGCTTTATGGACAACTGTTTAGTAGAACTTTGATAATACCTAGTGGCTTTCTCTTTGTGAATACATGTTGATTACCGTTAGGTGCTTTGAAGAAACATAAAATTAACTACACGAGTATTGTACGCGGTTTTAGGCTTACTGGGTACATGGTGTTAGTCTCATAACAGTAAATATTCTCGATGAGTGATCTGTGACCAAACAGACCCGAGAGACTCTAATCTCGTGCGCTATTAGTGTCGAAACAACAGCTCAGTACATCACCGAGCTACAGCCCGGTCGACACTGGCAGTCGAATATCGAAACCAGTCAGGCAAGGACAGCTGAAGGGTCTGGGCTGACGGAGAACTTGAAACTTTTGAACAATTAGTTTAGAGAAGCACTGGGAAGTCAACACACCAATGTCATCGATGGATATTGCTTTGTGAAGATCTGGTCATTGGATTAAATGATAGCCCACATCATTTAGCCAATGATGATCTAACTTTCACAATATTGTGAGGGTGTATTACCTCTCTATTTTCATTAATATCAGTTAATAATATCAACATGTAACGTTTGGACACTTTCGGTTCCCAACATGGAGGATAGGGATTTAAACGGTTAAGGCCTCTGGAGTGTTTATGCTTGTGGCTACCGTTTGCATTTGCATTTTTCTCATGCTGGACTGGAAGTGTATGGTTTGTCGCCCTGCTATTGGATTGAGAGCATGGCGCGAGACTGTGAGCTGTGAATTTCGTATGAAATGCTTTTATATCTGTCCGCGGTTGTTTGTAGCGTGAACTGCATGCTCCGAAAAATGGTGGCCGGCTTTGTCGCAGAACTGACTGGTTTGCCTTGTGCAGAAATGTGTAGCTGCTCGTTTTGTAGTGACTGCAGCTTCCATTGACTATGAACTGTATTTTCTGTGAAGGTCTTTTGTGTTGACATTCTGGCGGCGACATTATACACAGTAAAATGCTTTTACATCTGTCCGCGGTTGTTTGTAGCATGAACTGCAAGTTCGGAATAATGGTGGCCGGCTCTGTCGCAGAACTGACTGGTTTGCTTTATGCAGTAATGAGTGGCTGTTGGTATTCTAGTGAGTGCCGCTTCAATCAACGATGAACTGCATTTATTATGGAGGACTTTTGTGTTGGCATTCTGGCGAATGGGGACGACTAGTTACCGTGAGAATGGAACCGAGACTATTGACTACTGTCTAACATGTAACGTTTATTCCACCATAGTTTATTATATATAATTGAACATACTTTTCACAATATCTGAATGGTTGTGTGTACCAGATACGAAATTATTGACTTATCGTGGGCTTCACTACTTAGATGATGTGGTTCTTGTTCTTGTTGTCATTGTTATTGTTGATAGTACAGAGGAGAGAGTCTGAGCAAGGACACCATCTGTCATCTGTTTCTCATTGTCAGATCGAGGCTAGTCTATCATAACCTTTACCACAGTATCCCTTTACATTATTTTTTTTCTCATGACAATGACCACACTAACTTACTAAATGAGGGGTGCAACCTCGTTCATCTAACGCTGTTGTGTCAGGATTATCGACCTATATCAGAATATGTCATAAATGGTGAAGAATCATTCACTTGGTTACATACCAATATGCCAGTCATACCGAGTCCAGCGTTGGATGTTAGCTGCAGTCGATTTGAAGCACACCACTCTGTGCTGATTTCAATGGTATGGTGCGTCGGCTATTTAGAAAGCAATAGCAAACTACTGAACGTCAAATTGAATTGTAAATCACAAACACCTAATGAATTCAGGAGGCGGTTGCAACTGTTTGAATGCATCAATAAAACCAGAAATTTCATAAGATTTAAAATCTGTGTACATAATAGTCGAGTTAGCGCTTTTGTTTTGTATGGTTGTTGTGTTAGACAATGAGTAATAAAATGGTGGAGAGGTTGGAGGCAGAGGAGATGAAGGTTATTACAAGAACATCGTGCACCAAGAAGAAACTAAACTGAGGTACTGACAATTGTATGTGTGACAGAATCATGTTTGAAAGTCATAAGGTAAAGAAATATGACCTATAAACTATAAATGTTGGATAGACCTAGGCATAAGAAGCAGATGAGAACAGAGAAAGATGTATGTGTGATGCCGAAAAAGCTGCACAACAAAAAATAATATCGGCAACACAAACTTCAGCAAAATATCACATCGTTCGGTAGAATCTCTGACTGTTTCTGTACTGCTCTAGTCACACCGGAATCTCCAACACATTTCGTCATCATTTTTCCCAAATATGCCAGAATTTCCAAGGTGTAAATTTAGTTTTGCATTTCATGTTTTACTGATTTCTATTCTACAATTTCTTCTAATAAACAATATACTTCTCTTATCTTGGGCCATAATCGCTACTGTGACGATTCACTATTACTTTAAATTATAGTTGTCACATTACATTTATTCTGTTATGTGAGGTTATGATTAGCATAAGTAATGCATTCTATGCGCTTTGAAATTATAAAAATGTTCACAGTTTATTCCTTAGTCTTGGAACTTCTCAATGTCACAACTATTTTGATGTCCTCATGCTCCAGGAGTTAAATACAGATAAATACCATTGCCCTGGGTACGTCAGTTATATAAACCCCACTGGGCAGAAGAGACATGGGCAAGGTCTGCTGGTGAAGAAAGGATTAAAGCATGTGGCTCTTGACTTGAGCCTGTGGAATCACAGTGCAAGAGAGGTCCAGGGTATACAAATGGAGATTGGTGGCTTAAGTTGGAACATCATAAATGTATATGCCACAGTGGACTGTTTTGTCAGAAAGGAACAATGGGACTGGCTTAAGGAATTAGAGGACTTACCAGGTGATAGGCTACTCATATGTGGAGACTTCAATGCGAGAAACAGAGATTGGGACAGTAGTGGAGAAAATCGACAAGGAATTGCACTTGCGGATGGCTTGTTGGGCTCCGATTTGGTCTGCATAAATGATGGTAGGCCGACTAGAATGGCAATGAAGCCTGGCGATGCAGATACTGCTATTGATTTGGCACTTGTCTCCCAGTCATCAGTCCTTGATGTAAAGTGGACTGTTTTGAATGACCATGGGAGTGATCACATGCTACGCTCAGTCCTGATCTCTAAGTCCAGGAAAGTTAAGGCTGGGAGAGCGCGCAAGACCTTCCGGTATGAGTGGAGCGACAGCCTTCTTGGACGCCTCAGACATGGGGCATGCAACAGGACTGTTAAAACTCCTTTTTTGCAGCCCCCATGGTGGACCCCAGAAGTAGACAATGTGTGGAAAGCAAAGAGAGCTGCAGTGAAGAAGCTAAGGAAATTGCGACAGACATCCCTAAGCTCACGAGAGGAAATGGACAAAGCGGAAAATGACAAGAAAGACAAGGTGGAGGCTTTCAAGCGATGTGCTGCAGAGGCCAAGAAGGTAAAATGGGAATGTTTTATGAAGGAGATTGGAGGTGATAAAACACTGCATAAATTCTGGAAACTGTACAGACAAATGCAAAGAAAAGATCCGCCTATGACAGTGGGAACAATTTATAAAGAGGATAGGGTACGCGTGACAACAGACAAGGAGAAAGGGGAGGCGTTTCTCCAGAGATTTTTAGAGCAGACCAATCATAGTGATGCGGATACCAGGGATGCAGTTAGAGTGGAATTATCTGGCACATTAGAGAATATGCCTTACGAAGACATCATACTGTTTGAAGATGTTAAACATATTTTGCAAAAGGCAAAAGACACGGCACCAGGGCCTGATGGTGTCAGGTATGGCCACATGAAGGCTTTGAGCGATGTGGACCTGAAGGAGATGGCCGGCTGCTTTAATCAGAGCATTAGGACAGCGTCAGTACCGCAGGATTGGTTGCGTAGCTATCTCATCCCTCTCCCAAAACCATACAAGAATCATTCAAAGCTTGGCGGCTTTAGGATCAACACCCTTCAAAATACATTTGGGCAGGTTTTATAGAAGATAGTCGCTGTTAAGCTGCAGGATTTTTTGGAAAGGGGGAAGCTTCTTCCAAGAGGCCTGGGGAGCTACAGGCCAGGAAAAGATACCTGGTCAAATGCAGCCACCTTTGCCTTTGACGTTTATGAGGGGTTCCAGAGTAGACAGGAAATATGGCGGCAGCGCTTGATCTCGAGGATGCGTACAATAGAGTTCGCTATGATATTTTGATGACCGCACTTATGGAGAAGGGGGTCAATCCCTGGTTGGTGAACTGGATAGCAGCCGTCCTGCATTCTCGTCAGGTTGCTCTCCGTCTGGGCGCATGGACCTCAGAGCCACATATTTTAACCCCGGGACTGCCACAGGGATCTGCAATCTCACCGGTGCTCTTTAATGTGTATACGGGCAAGATTGCATACCTAGAAGCACCAGCGGTTGGAAGGATTCTAACATTTGCAGATGATATTCTTGCATTCAGGCAGGGGAGAAATTGGGATCAAACAGCCCAGGAGCTACAGGTGACAATAGACAAAGTGATTGACTGGTGCACTGAAATGAGTGCTGTCATCAACCCGGAAAAGGCGGCGGTGTTGTGGTGCTCTCTGGACAACAGGATTGTGAGAGATGATGCCCCAAGCCTGACGATAGATGGTAGAAGCGTCAACAGAGAGAACAAACTGAAGTATCTGGGAATCACATTTGACAGGAGTCTGTCCTTCAAGGACCATGTGGAGACGGTTGTGACAAGATCTCAAAAGGGACTCAATGCACTTAAAACTATGGCTGCAATGGACACAGAGCAGAGAATGCTCTTCACACTATACCAGCACTTGATCCTCTCAGTGATTGATTATGGACTAGGACTGCTCACTGTCTCAAAGAGTCAGCTGGTGAAATTAGAGCGCATACAGAATGAAGCTATGCGGGTCATTCTGGGATGCACCAGAGACACTCCGGTAGTGTGTATGCGTTACATCCTTGGTCTGCCTACTGTTGCTGGTAGGCACAAGGTGATGCAAGCGAAGGCATACCTCAGAGTAGCTGCAGACACAGATCACCCGTTGCATGAGGCGATGGACGTAGTTAAGGGTCAGAGACTGATAAGAGGGAAATCATGGATGGCTCAGGCGGAGGATACGATCAGACAGGTGTGCAACTTGGAGAAGATCAGGTGAGGAGAGGAGTGGGTCTGAGTGCCAGCCGTGCAGTCAGACTTGTGTAGAGTTATAATCACATTGAGCCGGGAGTGCAGGGAGTGGCCAGCAGGGGCCACGGAAGTGGAAATTCAGCAACTAATTGAGGAAAATTCTCGCCCGGGTGATGTGATTATCTACACGGATGGGTAGGTGTTGAGAGGTAGGAGAAGTGCCCGGGGGTTCTTGGCAAAAACTAATGGTCGGCGTTTGGTGCAGGAGAGCCTGGCGTATGATGACACTACATCTAGCTTAAGAATGGAGGTGGAGGCGGTCAGTGCAGCTTTCCGCTGGATAGAAAACACGATACATACACACATTGTGATTGTAACTGACTCAGAAAGCATGCTGAGGAGGGTGAGGACAGGCAGGCTTCGTGCAGAGTGGCTTGCTTCGCTTCGGAGGTCACGGATAGCAAGCATCACCTGGATCTTTTCTCCTGGGCATGCCGGTGTGCTGGGGAATGAACAGGCGGACAGATTGGCTGGCTCGGCAGAACTTGGTGGAGTATTGATGCATGACAAGGCAGACGTGGTTGCGGCCTTGTGGGAGCACGTGTACACCTCGGAGGAGCAAATGGATCACCATAGTCTGGTAAGAATGAGACAGCAAGGTGTGACGAGGGGATCTGGCCGACGCTCGACGCTCAGTGGAAAGGCGAGACGGACATATAATCAGATTGCTACTGGAACTATTAGTGTTGGAACTCTTCGCTGGCTGCTGAGGATGGGGACGGAGCGCTTATGGGAATGTCCCGAATGCTGTGATGTCGGTTCCTAAATCAATCAATCAATCAATGTCACAACTAAGTTCTTCTATGTTCTGTAAACGTATGGATATCACTCCAATGTATTCCCTGTTCTTCATTTTCTAACAGTTCAAAAATAGGCTACTAGCAGTTCGCTGCACTTCTGAATGTCACAAATGAATTGTTTTACGCTCTTTGCAATTGTAGCCATGACACAATTTAACCTACATTGGATGGCCGGTTCTAAAAATATTGGTTGCCAGGAAACAAAGCTACAGAAAGGACATTAACATTATAAACGTATTTGTCTGTAGCTTAAAGAAGGCCGCTTCATGAGGAATCCCACAGTGGTCATTTGCATCCACGCAAGCTTACAAACCGACCAGTCCGCCACTACTTGTATGTATGATCCAGTGACGTCACGTCAGAAATCCCAATCTCCAATCACAAGAGTAGTAGATTAAGGTTTCCAGACACATATTTCCAGGCTGACTGCTAGGCTGAAAGGGTTTATGAAGGAAATATGGGGGTATTTTTGGGGGAAATGTCGACTCGGTAAAAAAAATTTTTGTGTGGGAACGGGTTTTTTTCGGGCTGCCTGGTGGGTGTGAAAGTAATTAAGGTAAAAGTAGTTGGTTCTGGAAAGAGAGGGTGTGAAGGGGAAAGTTATTTTGGTTACATAGGGTATATTAGTATGGGTAGTGCTGTATAAACAAGGGGTGTGATGGGTCGTGGTTTCTACACATGGGTTGGGTATATGGTGGTTACGTATATGAATGTATTAGTATGCGTGGTGATGTATAAACAAGGGTGTGATGGGTCGTGGTTTCTACTCATGGGTTGGGTATATGGTGGTTACGTATATGAATGTATTAGTATGCGTGGTGATGTATAAACAAGGGTGTGATGGGTCGTGGTTTCTACTCATGGGTTGGGTATATGGTGGTTACGTATATGAATGTGTTAGTATGCGTGGTGTAGTGATGTATAAACAAGGGTGTGATGGGTCGTGGTTTCTACTCATGAGTTGGATATATGGTGGTTACGTATATGAATGTGTTAGTATGCGTGGTGTAGTGATGTATAAACAAGGGTGTGATGGGTCGTGGTTATACTCGACGAAGTAAGAGGTGTAGATGGTTACTATCATCTGAACAGTGTGATAGTAGTGTCTAAGTGAAAGTAAAGGGTGGTATATTCACCGATTACAAAGGAAATCTTATAAAGTTATAATGGGTGTCATTTGATGGTAAGGGGTGGGTATTAGTGATAAAGTAGGAGTGATATAGGGGTGGTCATAAATATAATAAGAGGTGTTCGCAGTTACACACTGGTCAACCAGTGGTGTGGTCAAGTAAGGGTCAAGTAGTCAAGTAAGGAAATTTTAGGGAAAAGTGATTGTAATGAGATGGTGATGATTAAAGAGTGGTAAATTAGAGGTCAAGCAGTGATCAAGCAGTGGTCAAGTGGTCAAGTAAGGAAAATTTTAGGGAAAATTGGTCGTAGTGACATGGTAATGTTTAAATTAGTGGTAAATTAGTGGTCAAGTAGTGGTCAAGCAGTGGTCAAGCGGTGGTTAAGTGAGGAAAATTTTAGGGAAATTTTAGGGAAAAGTGATTGTAATGATATGGTGATGATTAAAGAGTGGTAAATTAGAGGTCACGTAGTGTTCAAGCAGTGGTCAAGTGGTCAAGTAAGGAAAATTTAAAGGAAAATTGGTCGTAGTGACATGGTAATGTTTAAATTAGTGGTAAATTAGTGGTCAAGTAGTGGTCAAGCAGTGGTCAAGCGGTGGTTAAGTGAGGAAAATTTTAGGGAAATTTTAGGGAAAAGTGATTGTAATGATATGGTGATGATTAAAGAGTGGTAAATTAGAGGTCACGCAGTGGTCAAGCAGTGGTCAAGTAAGGAAAATTTAAGGGAAAATTGGTCGTAGTGACATGGTAATGTTTAAATTAGTGGTAAATTAGTGGTCAAGTAGTGGTCAAGCAGTGGTCAAGCGGTGGTTAAGTGAGGGAAATTTTAGGGAAATTTTAGGGAAAAGTGATTGTAATGATATGGTGATGAATAAAGGGTGGTAAATTAGTGGTCAAGCAGTGGTCAAGCAGTGGTCAAGTGGTCAAGTGAGGAAATTTTAGGGGGAAAGGGATTGTAGCGACATGGTGATGCTTAAAGGGTGGTAAATTAGTGGTCAAGTAGTGGTCAAGTGGTGGTCAAGTAGTGGTCAAGTGGTCGAGTGACCACTTAAATTGTAGAGGACGATGTGTCTAAGATTATGGTAGTGGTTAAAGTGATCGATGACGTGGTCAAGCAGTGGTCAAGCAGTGGTCAAGTAGTCGAGTGACCACTTAAATTGTAGGGGAAAGTACGTATAGTGCAATGGGGGTGGGTAAAGTGAGGAAGAATCAATAGTAGTGATAATACTACTACCAATATTAGCGACAAGCACAAAGACAACCAAGTACATACTTGATACACACAAATACATTGACAACGAAACACACACACGTACACACATACAGATACAGAAGTACAGACAAACTATACCATTACTACTGTCACAACAACAGCTATACACAAGTATACACCCATAATCAAAGACACAAAGAGGGTCACACACACACATACAAACACAAAGGCGACCATACACAGACAACCCATACCATTACTACTGTCATCACAACTATACACACACGTGTACACACATACAAGCACAATGTCAACCACACACACCCATAAACATCCACTCAAGTACAGACACAGGAAAACAAAGAAGCAAACAAGGACAGACACACTCACCCATAATCAATTACACAAATACACACCTACAAACACAAAGACAACCACACACAGACACATTTGTACATACAGACATACACATAAAGACAGACAAGCACAAAGACAAACCATACCATTACTACTGTCACAACAACAGCTATACACAACTACACACACACACTCACCCATACACAAGAACATTCAAAGACAAACACAAAGACAGCCAAGTACACACACACATACACACCCATCGCCTAGGATTACTACTGTCATCACAACTATACTCAAGTACAGACACACCCATCGCCTAGCATTACTACTGTCATCACAACTATATACAACCACGTACAGACACGCGTACAACAACAAAGACAGACACAAAACACATACAGACACCCATACACACTTGATACACTTGTACATACAGACACATAAGTACACAAAAAACAAAGACACACCCAAAACATTACTACTGGTACCTCAACCAGTACAGATACACTTACCCATAAGACTAAACTATACAAACCACATACCCCCTTTTGGTAAAGAACGCGGATGTCCGAGACAGCCCCTACGTCATCACCGCCATGTGCAAAAGTCATTAAGTGGTAGCATGAGTCATCGGTTTGTGGGAAACAGGCGGGCGACGTGAGAATAGCTTGTCTTCGAAAACTCCCACATCAGCTATGTAGGGTCGTGTGCAGAACCAGTGTATAAAATAGACGGCGTCTCTTGTGAGCTCAGTACCAGTTCACGGCTGACTTGGGTATCTACAGAGTTATGTTTGTGAAACCCGCTGTTGTAAGTCGCTTAGTGTAGTAAGCAGATATTGTTCAAGTACTGACTTGGCTAGCTACAGCAGTGAAACAGGTTGGTGTGAGCCTTATTCGTGTCGTCGGCATCTGATAAAACAGTGAAACATATATTGTATACATCAGAACTTTTTGGTTTTGTAAGAAAGCGAAAGTGTGTCTTATGACCAGTTTATCAATATGACCACCAGATCTACTTTCACGTGTTCAGTGTGCGACAAAGCCTATTGTTATAACTATAATCTTAATCGTCACATTCGGACCATTCACGGTACGAAACCACACTTATGTCATATCTGTGGACAACTTTTCAACAGAAAAGCCAATCTACAAAGACACATGCGAACACAGCATCACCCACTTATGAATACAACAAACACTACAACACCAGAGACGACAGCACCACCTGTATATTTACACCAGCCTCGTAGTCTAACGCAAGTACCAGACTGCCACCAGTGTAGCTTCAATGATAACCGTACCCGCTACAATGGGAACATTCACAATGATTATCCCTGTCAGGTACGTGACAATCTATACAATTCGAACCTACAACGTTACTTACATCACCAGACATCACGAGAAAGGACGACACCCTTAGACACCCTGGCAACACGTCCACTCATAGTAGCAGAGGATATCCAACCAAATGATAGAGACAGCTGGCAGCCCTTAAGGCGTACTGCAAGGACCTCTCGATTATGCTACCCAATCAAATGGTAGTATTAGAAAAATGTGTCGACCACCGCTACCGGGTGGTTTTGGTATGATACAAAGAAGTATTCAGATATCTTGTATGAAAGATCAACTCTCATACATGTCTTTATTCTGGATCCGAAACAAATAAGGTATGTGTGATGACTTCAACAACAGTGTTTTTTGATAGCAGCAGAGCCCAGAAGAATGAAGATCACTAAACCAGAACTTTTTGGTTTTTCACTAACTATGTATGTCATTGATTTTTTTCTTATGATATATATCTAAACTGTTTTTCACTAATCGTGTATGTCATTGATTTTTTCTTATATATCTAAACTGTTTTTCACTAAGCGTGTATGTCATTGATTTTTTTCTTATGATATATATCTAAACTGTTTTTCACTAATCATGTATGTCATTGATTTTTGTCTTATGATATATCACTAAACTGTTTTTCACTAATCATGTATGTCATTGATTTTTGTCTTATGATATATCACTAAACTGTTTTGATGAATATGTTGTGAACACACATATTTTGGTGATAAAAATATTGAAATCAAGATTTTTTGTTTTGTTGATTTTCTTTAGTGGTTTGTGTGCATGATGTTGTCTTGATGAAACAGAGCTTACATTAGCAGACATGAACACAGTTGGGGGAAAAGTTATGGCAAATACAGAAATATTTCAGGCAAATGTATGAAAACTAGGAGTTAACCAAAGGTGAAAAGGCCAAAATATGAAATGTCTCGGCCAAATTTATGAAAAGTATGACAATATGATTACCAAATTGGAAGAGACTTTCAATCAAATTTATAAATATTTCAACTAAACTTATAAAAACTAGGAAAATTTGTCAACCAAAAGGGAAAAGGTCAACCAAATACTGAAATATCTCAACCAAAACTTATAAAAATATCATCAATTCTTATAAAAAATAGAAAAATGCGTCAGACAAATCGAAAAACGTTGGCCAAATACAGATATAACTCGAACAAACTTATAAAAAGATAGGAAAAATATTACCCAACACAACTAAAATGTTGACAAAAGTTATAAATAACACATCCAAACTTATGAACAGTAGGAAACTTTGTTAACATTATAAAAAGTATGAATATTTGTCAAACAAAGCGAACCAAGTAGAGACATATTTCAATCAAACTTATAAACGTGTCATCCAAAGTGATAAAAACTAGGAAAATCTATCAATCAGTCTAAGAAATAGCTATGGAAAAGTAAGAACTATGTCGACCAAACTAAGGCAAAGGTGTTACCAAAATTATGAAAAATATAACTTCTGTAGTTATCTCATACGTGTCTTGAACTTTTATCTGAAAACCCGTTATCAATGTCACCACTTTCTCGATTTTACATTACCGAAACCTCCAACTTCACCGTATCTGCTACAGAAACCCTTATACAGACTAAGCACTCATCTCTCCACACTCTTGGTTTCTTTCTAACACAAACTGGTCACATCAACAAGAACTTCAAATTTCCATTGTACACGTGGTCCATTGAAACAGACATAACAACATTTATGGTAAGGTCGTGTATGGTTCCAACTAGTATAGTTTCTGTATCATCTAGGTATTCATCATCACGGAACCATTTCCCATGGCTGCCAGCTTCAACTTTCCATACCACAATGTCTGCTACACTATCCTTTCATTGTTCCACCTTTCAACAATACAACGGTTTTTTCTCGAAGTCTGCCTAAAATAGCATTTCTTAGGGTGTCCACTCCTAGCGCACTTTACCATTTCACATCTGCAATAACGACAAGTCTGCAAGCAACCACCACTGTCTGTTATAAACTCGGCCTTTCTTAAAAACACGCCTACCATTAGTGAACTCATGAATACCAGCTACCACATCTTCTAACCGACTTTCAATGTTTCATAACAAATAACACTAACATTCGTTTTGATTACAGAACAATATAA
Source organism: Cepaea hortensis (assembly GCA_963921405.1). Taxonomy (NCBI): domain Eukaryota; kingdom Metazoa; phylum Mollusca; class Gastropoda; order Stylommatophora; family Helicidae; genus Cepaea; species Cepaea hortensis. Next base: position 15,482,198 of record OY992889.1, read on the forward strand.
TTTCTGGTGACTAGGCAGATTTTCCAACCTAATGGAGGTAAAGCATCTGTCCCCCTAACCTACTAAGCGCTATTCTAGACAACGAATACGGTCATCGATCAGCACCCCTAAGAAGAACTTGAAAAAACAACAGAGATTGGGCTCCTGAGACGAATTATCTGAATTCGTTGGACTACCACAGTAATTAATGATGAACGCCTAAGGAAAGTAGAGCATTATATACACCAAACACAACAAACTCTTTCTTACTAACCCTAACCCTAATTATACGTCATTTAACCCTAACCTAACCCCTAACCCTAACCCTAACGATTCACCAAACGCAACAAGCTCTTTCTGTAAGAGACATAGACACAAACCACTGTTAGAAAGCGAAAAAGTTAAATTTTAATTAACACTTAAAAATAATAAATCGCAATTTTATTGCGCAAAATGTAAGCTCGATATAGTCCTATATATAACCTATACCTATACCTATACTTAGTCTATATCTATATATTAAGTGAAGCGAAATAAAATTGCGATTTATTATTTTTAAGTGTTAATTAAAATTTAACTTTTTCGCTTTCTAACAGTGGTTTGTGTCTATGTCTCTTACAGAAAGAGCTTGTTGTGTCACTTTTGCGACACTTTTTTCTAATACTACCATTTGATTGGGTAGCATAATCGAGAGGTCCTTGCAGTACGCCTTAAGGGCTGCCAGCTGTCTCTATCATTTGGTTGGATATCCTCTGCTACTATGAGTGGACGTGTTGCCAGGGTGTCTAAGGGTGTCGTCCTTTCTCGTGATGTCTGGTGATGTAAGTAACGTTGTAGGTTCGAATTGTATAGATTGTCACGTACCTGACAGGGATAATCATTGTGAATGTTCCCATTGTAGCGGGTACGGTTATCATTGAAGCTACACTGGTGGCAGTCTGGTACTTGCGTTAGACTACGAGGCTGGTGTAAATATACAGGTGGTGCTGTCGTCTCTGGTGTTGTAGTGTTTGTTGTATTCATAGGTGGGTGATGCTGTGTTCGCATGTGTCTTTGTAGATTGCCTTTTCTGTTGAAAAGTTGTCCACAGATATGACATAAATGTGGTTTCGTACCGTGAATGGTCCGAATGTGACGATTAAGATTATAGTTATAACAATAGGCTTTGTCGCACACTGAACACGTGAAAGTAGATCTGGTGGTCATATTGATAAACTGGTCATAAGACACACTTTCGCTTTCTTACAAAACCAAAAAGTTCTGATGTATACAATATATGTTTCACTGTTTTATCAGATGCCGACGACACGAATAAGGCTCACACCAACCTGTTTCACTGCTGTAGCTAGCCAAGTCAGTACTTGAACAATATCTGCTTACTACACTAAGCGACTTACAACAGCGGGTTTCACAAACATAACTCTGTAGATACCCAAGTCAGCCGTGAACTGGTACTGAGCTCACAAGAGACGCCGTCTATTTTATACACTGGTTCTGCACACGACCCTACATAGCTGATGTGGGAGTTTTCGAAGACAAGCTATTCTCACGTCGCCCGCCTGTTTCCCACAAACCGATGACTCATGCTACCACTTAATGACTTTTGCACATGGCGGTGATGACGTAGGGGCTGTCTCGGACATCCGCGTTCTTTACCAAAAGGGGGTATGTGGTTTGTATAGTTTAGTCTTATGGGTAAGTGTATCTGTACTGGTTGAGGTACCAGTAGTAATGTTTTGGGTGTGTCTTTGTTTTTTGTGTACTTATGTGTCTGTATGTACAAGTGTATCAAGTGTGTATGGGTGTCTGTATGTGTTTTGTGTCTGTCTTTGTTGTTGTACGCGTGTCTGTACGTGGTTGTATATAGTTGTGATGACAGTAGTAATGCTAGGCGATGGGTGTGTCTGTACTTGAGTATAGTTGTGATGACAGTAGTAATCCTAGGCGATGGGTGTGTATGTGTGTGTGTACTTGGCTGTCTTTGTGTTTGTCTTTGAATGTTCTTGTGTATGGGTGAGTGTGTGTGTGTAGTTGTGTATAGCTGTTGTTGTGACAGTAGTAATGGTATGGTTTGTCTTTGTGCTTGTCTGTCTTTATGTGTATGTCTGTATGTACAAATGTGTCTGTGTGTGGTTGTCTTTGTGTTTGTAGGTGTGTATTTGTGTAATTGATTATGGGTGAGTGTGTCTGTCCTTGTTTGCTTCTTTGTTTTCCTGTGTCTGTACTTGAGTGGATGTTTATGGGTGTGTGTGGTTGACATTGTGCTTGTATGTGTGTACACGTGTGTGTATAGTTGTGATGACAGTAGTAATGGTATGGGTTGTCTGTGTATGGTTGCCTTTGTGTTTGTATGTGTGTGTGACCCTCTTTGTGTCTTTGATTATGGGTGTATACTTGTGTATAGCTGTTGTTGTGACAGTAGTAATGGTATGGTTTGTCTGTACTTCTGTATCTGTATGTGTGTACGTGTGTGTGTTTCGTTGTCTTTGTATTTGTGTGTATCACGTATGTACTTGGTTGTCTTTGTGCTTGTCGCTAATATTGGTAGTAGTATTATCACTACTATTGATTCTTCCTCACTTTACCATTGCACTATACGTACTTTCCCCTACAATTTATGTGGTCACTCGACTACTTGACCACTGCTTGACCATGTCATCGATCACTTTAACCACTACCATAATCTTAGACACATCGTCCTCTACAATTTAAGTGGTCACTCGACCACTTGACCACTACTTGACGACCACTTGACCACTAATTTACCACCCTTTAAGCATCACCATGTCGCTACAATCACTTTCCCCCTAAAATTTTCCTTACTTGACCACTGCTTGACCACTGCTTGACCACTAATTTACCACCCTTTATTCATCACCATATCATTACAATCACTTTTCCCTAAAATTTCCCTAAAATTTTCCTCACTTAACCACCGCTTGACCACTACTTGACCACTAATTTACCACTAATTTAAACAATACCATATCACTACGACCAATTTTCCTTAAAATTTTCCTCACTTGACCACTGCTTGACATCTGCTTGACCTCTAATTTACCACTCTTTAATCATCACCATATCATTACAATCACTTTTCCCTAAATTTTCCCTAAAATTTTCCTCACTTAACCACCGCTTGACCACTGCTTGACCACTACTTGACCACTAATTTACCACTAATTTAAACATTACCATGTCACTACGACCAATTTTCCCTAAAATTTTCCTTACTTGACCACTTGACCACTGCTTGACCTCTAATTTACCACTCTTTAATCATCACCATCTCATTACAATCACTTTTCCCTAAAATTTCCATACTTGACTACTTGACCCTTACTTGACCACAACACTGGTTGACCAGTGTGTAACTGCGAACACCTCTTATTATATTTATGACCACCCCTATATCACTCCTACTTTATCACTAATACCCACCCCTTACCATCAAATGACACCCATTATAACTTTATAAGATTTACTTTGTAATCGGTGAATATACCACCCTTTACTTTCACTGAGACACTACTATCACACTGTTCAGATGATAGTAACCATCTACACCTCTTACTTCGTCGAGTATAACCACGACCCATCACACCCTTGTTTATACATCACTACACCACGCATACTAACACATTCATATACGTAACCACCATATATCCAACTCATGAGTAGAAACCACGACCCATCACACCCTTGTTTATACATCACTACACCACGCATACTAACACATTCATATACGTAACCACCATATACCCAACCCATGAGTAGAAACCACGACCCATCACACCCTTGTTTATACATCACTACACCACGCATACTAACACATTCATATACGTAACCACCATATACCCAACCCATGAGTAGAAACCACGACCCATCACACCCTTGTTTATACATCACCACGCATACTAATACATTCATATACGTAACCACCATATACCCAACCCATGAGTAGAAACCACGACCCATCACACCCTTGTTTATACATCACTACACCACGAACACACACATTCATATACGCCACCACCATATACCCAACCCATGAATAGAAACCACGACCCATCACACCCCTTGTTTATACAGCACTACCCATACTAATATACCCTATGTAACCAAAATAACTTTCCCCTTCACACCCTCTCTTTCCAGAACCAACTACTTTTACCTTAATTACTTTCACACCCACCAGGCAGCCCGAAAAAAACCCGTTCCCACACAAATTTTTTTTTACCGAGTCGACATTTTCCCCAAAAATACCCCCATATTTCCTTCATAAACCCTTTCAGCCTAGCAGTCAGCCTGGAAATATGTGTCTGGAAACCTTAATCTACTACTCACAAGTTGACCAATCAGCAAGTGAAATGAACACCGCAGAGATCACATCATGTCCAGGTTTGGCCTGTGGTAATGGCGGCAGTTGGCAAACCAATATTTATTCTATTTCGCATGTGATTCCCCTGGGTATTGGTTTCCCGTTTGTTGACAATGATATAAATAAACATGCGGGGGAAACATTGCCAACCTCGATATTATCCCAGGAAGTTTGTATGTGCTGTGCTGTAGGATTATCTGACTTTATTCTAATATGCTTCTCGGCCGATGTGAAGATCCAGTACCGGTCTCGTAGAACTCGTCACTTCTGGGAATGGAAAAGCAAAGGAGAACTCTGCAACACATCCCCCACCGAGAAGGCAATTGAGCACTGTGTCAGGAAGAACGTGTCTACACCAACACGACACCATTACACGCCAGTCTTGTTCAGATCTCAGGCGGTCTCAAATCATTCCCTTTGAATTCAAGAGTTACAGTTTAGTCTTCCAGAAGATCTAACACAAACCTACAAACCTATTCCACAGATAGAAACCAACGAATGAACTAACGCATTTCTCAAAGGGTTGAGAATTGGTCTCGAAGGCCCGTCTGACATTCTGAACTTCTTGTATGTCTCCGTTCATACATTATTTCATTCATGATGCTAATCATAGACAACAGCAACATTAATCAAATATGTTGTATAAATACATTGGAAATGTGCAAAAATCATTAATGTTTATAGACTAATCGGCACTCCATGTGTGAGTGCCGCCTAACTTCCAAAGCAAATACTTCGAGGGACCCATCTTAGGTGTATTCGTGTATTTGTGGGAACGATGTTAATTTTAAACACCTGCCCCATTACGGATTCGAACCCACAATCACCGGGTCGGCAGGCGAGCATCTAGTCCCTACACTATCGCGGTGGACATAACCACAATTCAAGGTAGATACCTCAGGCCAACTGTGGCTAATAAATCACTGTGACCTACATTTATCCAGCTCAGTGTGAAGCCGAAGTCGCTGTGACCTTATCTAAATATGCAGGTTAGCCAACTGGTCGTGTCTTGTTGGCAGATAAACACCACGTGACAATTATCATTTTCGTTATTCTCATCAATGTGCACATAACTGGGTGTTTCTTAAAGACTGGAACATACGTCGCCATCATCATCATCATCATCATTATCATCATCATCATCATTATCATCATCATCATCATCATCATTATTCCTTGCCTCCATTAACATTAAACATTTACTGCTTCGCGCTTATAGAAGTAGGAGAAAAAAAAAGGAGCGAATAGAGGACACACTAGACAACATACACAATGAAAGGTATAGTTTCCCGCACCAAGATTCGAGCCTGTCACCTCAAAATAAAGAGAGTCCCTAGCTGCAGACAGAGGTGTATGTTCACGCATGACTGACCAACAACAACAACAAAAACAACAACAACAACTACTACTACTACTACTACTACTACTACTACTACTACTACTACTACTACTACTACTACTACTACTACTACTACTACTACTACTACTACTACTACTACTACTACTACTACTACTACTACAACTACTACTACTAATATGTACTCTGATTTATTACCTCTCTGGCGACAAATAAGCAAACTAATATGTTCACCGCGTGACATAGTACCGCCCTGGCGATAGATGAGCCAACTAATATGTCCTGTGTTTGACATAGTACCGCCCTGGCGATAGATGAGCCAACTAATATGTTCACTGTGTGACATAGTGCCGCCATGGCGATAGATGAGCCAACTAATATGATCACTGTGTGATTAAGTACCGCCCTGGCGATAGATAAGTGAACTAATAGGTCCTCTGTATGACATAGTTCCTCGCTGGCCACTGGGCTGCCGTCTGTAGACAATAAGATAGCTACAAAATGTGGAGGAGACATAGGCAGCCCACGTCTAACCCCAGCCCGCCCCTGTGTGACAAGCTGAATCAAGGTCCGGTGAACATAATACTGTCCCTCTCCGCAGATGTCAAATTCCATGACCGGTCTTCAAGGCCCTTCTGCTTTCTGAATTTGGAAACGGGAACAATAGCTCTTCAACACATATGCCGTGGAGATGTTGCATTGGTACCGTGTTGGGCGGAACGTCTCTAGATCAACATCTCTCCCCTTTACCAGAGCTCATGCGGCCTGAATGTCAATGATTGAATGTGAGATATGGCACTCGGTCTTCTAGAGCACCCTCGCACTAAAAACCAACGAACCACAGACAGGAACAAAAGAATCTCATATATGTGTCTCCCCAACAGGATTTAGAATTGTTTCACCTCTTCATGCTACGTCCATGCGTAACATCGAAGCTATGTATCACTTGCTCATGCATTGTCCGCGCACAACAAACATACTTTCACAGACCGAAAGAAAAAATCAATCAAAAGATGGCACAAACACAAAGATATAATCCATCCATCCATCATGTGCCATGCCGATAAACGTGGGCGGTCATGTTTTGCCATCTCACTCGATCACCAGAGTCGTGGATCAGTTCCGTGTTTCTGTCTCGACCATGTCACGTGGCCAAGCCATCCAGGTGTTTACTTCTCGATCTTCCTCATGGTCTCTTCCCTTCGCTTTTGCCAGTTGTCACCAAGTTCTCCAATTCATTTCTTCTCATAACATGCCCAAAGAAAATTTGACTGTCTACGTCTAATGTCTCTAATCAGTTTATGATCTTCATTTGTTTCTTGAAGGAGTTGTTCATTGGTTTTTCTGTTTGTCAATTGTATTCTTTGCATATTCCTCTGAAACCACATTTACACAGCCATCAGATGTTTTTCAGCTTGTCTGCTCATTATCCCTGCTTCACATCCATACAAGAGTACAGGTTCTATGTAGCAATTAAACATTCTTTTTCTCATTTCAATTGGTATCTTTTTAGTGGTCAGTATGTTTCTCATCTTGCAAAGGCTAACTTTGCAATCGCAATTCTTACTCTAATTTATCCCATCAGATGTTATGACCGTTCCGAGGTAACTGTACCGATTCACTTGTTTATGAATACGCCCAAATTGTACTAGATGACACAATGACATATATATCGAATGAGGATGCGATAAATATACAGTGCTTCAAAAACTTGTTCGTTTATGTAATAGTCATTTTATTAATGTGACACTTCTATAATTTATATAGCGAACGACATGCTGACCTCATTCGTACGAAAAGATACAAGAAGCAGAAATACATCACAGAGAAAACGCTCAGGTTAATAGAAAAAATGAGAATACTAAAGCAAATAGGCATAGGACCACGTTACTGCACCTAAAATAAACAACACGAGATAAATCTGAAGTCTCACCAGGGAAGACAAGAAGCCTAGTGTGATGAGTACTTGTAATAAAGTAGAGCATCTCGGGTTGCAAAGAAAGGTTGGAAACGTATTTAAGGAAATCAGAACACTCGTATGCGAATTCAGACCTTCACTGCATGTAATAAATGAAAGGAATGGCGACACTATAACAGAATGCAAAATTTACTAGAGCGACAGAAGGACTACTGTTGGTGAATGTACAAAGACACCTCAAGGAGCTCAGATAATACACAAGACAATGTCGAGAAAAAACCATAACCTTGATTAGGGGAAGTGCTATCAGCAATACAAAGTTTGAAGAAAGGGAAGTCACCAGGTTGTGACCGCGTACATGGGAAGTAATCGAAATTCAGGAGGAAAAGCGATCGTCCATATCCACCATGCCCTGTTTGTAAAGATCTGGAAGAGCACTAGTTGGCCAACAGCATTGAAGAGAACAATCTACATCCCCATATCAACGACAGGACATAAAAAACTGTGCACCAGTTATCGAACAAAGGCACCGATAACTTATTCTAGCAAAATCCTCTCGCGAATCATTATGAAGAGGATGGAAAGAAAATTTTAATATGAATTAAAGACAAGTTTCAGAATGGGCAGAGAAATCAGACATCTTCAACAAGGAACCATTTTTTTAAAAATGCAGAAAGTACAATGCAGATCTGCATGCTTGATTCATAGACGAGTAAGGTCTTCGACTGTGTTCAGCAACAGAAATTGTGGAACATCATTAGTGATTTCGAGTTTCCAGCACATTTGACCATTATAATGCAGGTGTGACATAATGATAAAAAACGAGTTAATACTAACAGAGTAAGTAGCCGGTGAAACATGAAATTGTTTTAAGGTGCAAATGAGAGCAGGAAAGTGCTGTATTTTCTCTTTCATTACCTATTCAACATATGCAAAAAGTGCAACAAAGAAATTTCAAAATGATGACACCAAAGATTGTTTTGATCTACTTGTGGATTTTCCAATGGTGGACAACAAATACCTGAAATTAGATGTACAGATGACACAGTTCTCGTCTCAAGTAGAACTAAAGAATTAGAAGAACTGATCTTGTCTGTGAAGAGATACAGTGACAATCAAAATCTGTTTCTTATCTTAAACCAAGCAAAAATAGTGTTCATAGACAATACCGCATTGCAACCAAAGATCACAATTAACAACGACGAAATTAAAAATGTCACTAACTGAATATCTTGGCTCCATAATCAACAATAATGAGAACTGGTTAAAGGTAATTAGAATCAGACTGGCCGTAGCCCTACAAAAATTAAACAGCATTCATAACTCATGACGGAACACCAGCAAACATTTGTAGTAAACTTGTTCCAGTGGCGACATATGGATGTGAGTCATGGACAGTTTCGCCATCAATAAATAAGAAAATTGGGACTTTTGAGCTCAATTCTTACAGAATAGCTCTTAGAATATCGTGGCCAAGAAGAAACATAATTCTGAAATTCAACCAGATCTGACCATTTAAGAAAACTGACTCACAAGCAGTATCGTGTCTCAAAAACTGAACTACCTTGGAAATATAAAACGTCACGGCAGATTAGATAGACCAGTGATAGAAGGCATGGTTTCTGGTAGAAGAGGCTGGGGTCGACTAGCACGAAGGTGGGCACGCGACATTGTAGACACTTGGGGCACAAGGGGGCATGAGGCGTGAGAACTGACCAGACATCGAGTTTTATCTACTCGCCGTGATGAGAGCGACGTTGCGCAAAGTACCAGTTACATGATGATGATAATTGTCCTTAGTTTCCACGCTTATTGTGCCGACCTTGAATTAATACAGAAAACAGAGATGAAGGAAAGGGAATCGTCTCATACATTCCATTATCAGGGCTTCTCTGATTTACAGCAAGAGGGACAGACCAGCCTCATGTTAAAGAGTGGCTGTTGGTTGACCACACTGACCGCTCAGGTATGATGTAACTGACTGTCCATTGCTGCAGATCACGTATTTTAGTAAATTAATTGTAAGTGAAGAGAACCACTGAACCAGTGCTTGTGGTGCTGGACAAGGACAAGACGGTGGCTGAGTCGTAGCCCAGTGTATCTCTGTCTGAGGACTCAACTGGGCAAAAGCTAGAGGGATTTCTGTCAGATATGAATTAGTAAGGTACAGGAATTGCAATGATGCCAGATTTGCGAATGCTGAAGATGAGATTGTTGAGATGGGATTGTCATCCAAACTCAGAGTGCGTAAGAGGTTGAGATTTCTCAAGGTTGAGTTTGTAATGATTGTTATTTTGTTGGAGCTCAGGTCTAAGTATATCAAACTTGGTGGAAAGGTGTTTGGTTCAATCCCTGTGATTAGGTTGTCTGACAAATCTACATGGGAAAGCTGGGGCATGCTAGCAACATCTTGTGGTACAGATAAAAGACTATTGTATGAAAAAAACAACGCTGTTAGAGAAGTGGGCAGTGAGCCAGCAGGAACATCAGATATTCTATTATTATCTAAGCTAAGCCATGTTAGCCTTGTCAGGTTTGAGAAGTTTGCTATGCTGGTCAGCCCAACTGAGACCAAAGATAAGTAGAAAAGCTTCTCAGCAAATGGAAACCTTGAGATCTTTTCAATTTCCGAAACATTTGAAATATTATTGAAACTTAAGAAAAGTGAGCCCAGACTTGAAAGAAGTGATAATGCGTGTGGTACTTGAGTCAAGTCAGTACTTGAAAGGTAAAGGTTTGTCAGTGAGTCTTTGATAGAGATAAAAGCGTCGTCAGGGATAGATTTTAAAGAGTTAAAGCTTAAATCAATGCTACGTAGCAAATGAAAGTCGGAGATCCAGCTGGGCCATGAAGATAAACCAACTCCCTGAAGTTCAAGATTCTTAAGTGTAGTAGCAATCTCTTTCAACGTAGCAGCATCCCAGTCTTGTATAACAGTATAATCAATCGATAGGTTAGTCAGTGTTGTCAGTTTCTTTAGTGCTGTTGGTAAATTGTTGAACTTTGCATCTTTGATGACTACAGATTGCAGTGTTGCCGCCGATGCGTCGAAGGCGTCCTCAGAAATATCAGTGTATTGGTTATTTAACAGCTCTATTGACATAAGGCCAGGAGGTAGACTATTGTTGGATATAGTGGTTATGTTTCCTTCCTGAAATAAGATAATCAATACAATAATGTAGATTAAGAAGATCAACGATGCATGCAAACTAGTCATTATGTAGTGGACCTACGCAGACCAACACCCTCACGTCAAAGGATTCTGCAGTGCATGTTGCCATCTTAGTGCTGACTGATCATTGTCTCTTTCACCTTCAAATCAAAGGATTCTGCAGTGCCTGTGGCCATCGTAGTGCTGACCAATCCTTTCCTCTTATACCCTCACGTCAAAGGATTCTGTAGAGCCTGTGGCCATCTTAGTGATTGTCGCTCCTTGACTCTTACACCCTCACGTCCAATGATTCTGCAGTGCCGTGTGACTATCATAGTTCTGGTCGACACCTGCCTCTTCATTCAGGAACCGTTAATGTTCTGACCAAGCCATTGTGACCTTTAATATGGCTAAATTATTCCAGATATAATGTTACTTTTGTGCCTTGTTTCTTCTATGCACAGATCGTGTAGAATGCCTGTATGTTTACTCGACTTTAACCACGATATACTTAAAATATTTCTGTCACATGTAAGTTGACAAGGCCTAGAGTTCTTATATAGTCATTGCGAAATGGCTTTCCGACACTCAGTACTCAGAGGAAATGCCATAGGGACACATAATCAGAATAACTGTTACTAATAGCAAATGGACACTTAGCTGTTTATTGAAAATGATGATGGAGCGCGAATGAGATTGACCTGAATGGCGTGATACCAGTTCTTGACAATACAACCGCTATGACAATACACTATAACTTTTCAATAACAGCCACATCTTTTTGTGTTCGCGGCCAGTCCTGTCTCGTCATTTATCACACATGACATCTGTGACAAGCTATTATTTTTCAAGTACAGCAATATCTCATCTGCTACACGGCCAGTCCTGTCATATCATTTATCACATAACACAGTTGTGACAATACATTATAACTTGTGAATGACAGCAATATGTATTTGGCTATACGGACAGTCCTCTCATATCACTTACCACATACAACAACTGTCACAATTATTATAACTTGTGAATGTCAGCAACATTGCTTTGGTTACACCTCCAGTACTGTCATATCATTCTGTTCGCACAGTAATCTCAATTGTCTACCACGATAATTTTAAACTGACTATCATGTCTTTCTGTTTGCACAAATCTGGCCTATGTAGATTCATCATGATGGTTTCTGCAAAATGTTACAAGCGACTATTTTGAGTATTATTCTGTCCTACAACTCCAGTTATTAGGTATAATACCACACATATTCCCACCCCAACTGTAAAAGAATCTGTCCCTCTGTACGCCAAATTAAACTGCATTTACGAAATCACATGCAGGTCGCAGTCTACCCACATCGGCAGAACAGAGCGGCAGTTAAACAACAGGGCAGTTGAACACATATCCAATAGAATTGACAAGATACCACACACATGATGATGGGAGCCTGGCAAAGCTGACACGCCACAATATTATTGCGTCAACGCTTGTGCGGCACGTTTTGCAATCCTGTCATGTGATTGACAGAGGCAGTGAGTTTCGCGTGTTGTTTAATACACACAACAGTCGCTGATTAAAGTTTGTACAAGCCATCGTTATTAATCTAAATAGTCATGTACAAACAGAAAGACATGCTAGGCAGTTTAAAATTACCGTGGTGGACAATTACAATTACTGTTTAAACAAAAGTGTATTTCAACTTGAAGGATTTATCTGTTTTTTTTAAATTTCATTTTGTGTGAATTCTGCAATGTGTACCTAACGAGATGCAGCGAAATATGCCAGGTCATAAATCGTGCAATCTATTGTTTGTGTCTTCGTTATTCAAATTCACAACGGGAAAACATTGTGTTGATATCATGTTGTGCCGGCCACGTGACCCGGTTTTAAGCTTGACACTGAGACCCGTGCCAGCTACGCACTCTCCTCCAGGTGAGAACAACGATGAATAGAGAAGGGTTTTATCATATAGTCCACCAGCCCGCCAAGGCAATCTGCCGATGGGGTAAGAAATCCAGAAAAGAAACCTCAACTGTTAGAGTGGGAAGATAATGGGCTAAGCGGCATGGCACTAGAAACCATACGTCAATGCAATACAGTACAACAACCTCTAGAACAGACGTATAGCAAATGTTGATCACAGAAGAAGTAGGCAATATACTCGTTTGTATATGATAGGTTCTAATCCATGTATGTCTGTAGTCTCACTTTACATCTGCTACAGTATGTGCTCAGCATTCAACTTATTTTCTTTACTTCTACAATTGCTCATTAATTATTAGCAATTTACTTATAATGTAATTTTAACAGTCTTAGGCATTCTACATATTTATAACAACAATGTGTAAATATAAATTTAACAAACAACTTAAGTTACATTAAATGTTCCATGTTCTAAGGAGAGCCATCTTATTACTCAAAATCCGCAGCTAACCAGACTTACCTGAAATGAGAGTTGTGTAATCCAACTTACATTGGCTCCTGTATTCAATGGCGGGATTTGTTGTAGATTGCTACATCTTACAGTGTCTACATCACACGTACATCCCTGCCGACAGACGACAAACGTGACATGACTAGCTGAAGCATAATACAGCGATTGTAGACGTTGAGATACCCTACTTTCTCTCGAAGATACTAAACCTTAGCAAGCTTCAAAGACATTCCTGCCAAAGAAATGCCTTTAAATGTAGCTCCTTAAATGGCACTCCCTATAAAGTAGCTAACCAATCCAATCCAATCCAAATTTTGATACGAGTACCCCCTTTCAGCCTTCGGGTTTCGACTTGGCTATGTAGGGTGTCTATGGTGTAGCTTGAAGTTTGTCTTTCGTACTTTTGGGCTGCTTGTTGTCAGCTTCCCGGCTTCTGATGGGTTGACTGCGTTCGTTACTTTCTTGATGATGTTTTTCATGTCTGGGCAGAGTCGCGCACTTGTTGAGGCCTGGAGTAATTGGGTACCCACCCCGTCATATGGTGCTGTTTTCCTTCAGGGAGTTTTATCAGTTGTCGTCTCTCCTAGTGCTCCTCCTATTTCCTCGTCGTGAGTTGCCTTCGAATCTTCTCGGCGTTCGCCAGTCGGATCTTGGTGGTGAGCGATATCGTTCTTCCTCTGTTGCTTCTTCTTCTGTTTGTGCTCTTGTATCCTCTGGTTCGAGTGTGGCTGTCTGGGTCTTGGTCTGGAGCAGGTCGAGCATTTCATGAAAGTTGTCTTGTATTTTAAGTAGCTGTTCATCCGTCTCAGCCTTTATAGCAGCCATTCGAGCGTCATCCTGTTCTGTTCTATCTTCAGCTGAAATTGCTTCATTTCGTCGAGGATACGCTGAACTGTCGTTGTCTGTGTTTCTTGTTTCTTGTCCTTTTCTTTCTCCCTGCTTGATAGCCGTTCTTCTGTCTCGGCCTGAATAACAGCCATTCGAGCGACATCCTGCTCAATCTTCTGCTGAACTTGCTTCGTTTCGTCCAGGATGTGCTGAGAGACTGTTATCTGTGTTTCTTGCGTCTTGAGTTTTCCTTCCTCCATGGTTTTGAACTGTGTTCTCAGGTCCTTCAGTTGGCCTTCCAGTTGCGCTTTGTAATTTTGGTGAGTCGGTTAGTCGCCTCGTACTGCCTCCTGGCTTCCTTATATGGTAAGTTAGACTTGATGGCGATTTTCATGGCTTCTTTGCTGTCTTGGTGGCAGAGGCAGCCGAGGTACCTGGCGCCGTGGTTGCCAAGGCAGTTAGCGCATTTTCTGTTATTGTTAGGCTTCCTGAAGTCCTTGTCTATCTTTGCATGCTGGCACTGGCTGTATGGATGAGGTCCAGAGCAGTATCTGCAAACCTCAACCTCACCCTTGTAGGTGGCACGGGTGTGCGAAAACTTCTGGCACTTAGAGCACTGCAGCACTCTCGGTATGTAGTGCTCTAGAACTTGGTCTCTCTTGAACCATCTGATGTTCTGAGGGATCAATCAGTGTTCTGATGTTACGACGACGACAGTAGAGGGGATGTTGTTCTTTCCGATGATCATCTCGGCACTGGTGATCTTGAGTTTGTGGTTCTATCTTGTCAGCAACTCCCTGATCTGGTCGTTTGTAGTTCTCTCTTGTCAGCAACTCCCTGATCTAGTCGTTGGTGAGATGGGTCTTGACTCTTTTAATGACCCATCGTTTCATCATGTTGTGTCGGCTGGCTTCCAATAAGATGCCGTGGTGAAGCTTGATGTCGGCTTTCTCATCTCGTGCGATCTTCTGTATCAGTGTGTGGTCTTTGGGTTTTTGTTGATGGAGACCACTACTCCATCAGGTGTCTTGCGAAGCTGGTTGATGCTGTGGCTTCCCAGCTCGTTTTCCAATAGACTGATTATCTTGTCTGTTGGTAGCGCCGACAGTTTCACTTCTCCCACACTTGACTGTTTGAGCAGTATTCTGTCGGTGAAGTCCTCAGATGTTGCTGTTGTTTCCTCCTGTGTGGCAGTCACTGGAGGATTATGCTGCATCGTCTTGGAGCTGGTTGGAACTTCCCGGCTGTTGCTGGCTTGAGATGTGGTTTCTTCATCAACTGGGCCATCTTCAGCTGGTGTAGGAGCCGGGCTGCTGCTCGTAGATATAGGTTCAGCAGTCGTAGCGGCCTTCCTCGCCTCTACCTTCTCCTTCCCGGCTGTGTATAGCGCGTGTCTCTGCGCGGCACTGTTAACGCGAGGCATCCTCTGCGTTATCCGATAAGGCGACTTGATCTCGATAGCGAGTCGAGTCGACTGTGATGTGAGTGGACGATGAAGTAGCTAACGTTAATGAGGTTCCCTTTAAAGTAATTTAATTAACATAAGTTCCCATCAATGAAACATTTGCTGCCGTATTACTTGATTTTATCGTGACAACCCCGAAGAGGGTTTTGTTTGCCACCAAAGTGGGGTGTTTTCACGTTATCTCTAGAAACATCGGAATGAAATTTTTCTGTGTATAGCGCGCGGAACTTTTAACGCGAGGCATCCTCTGCGTTATCCGATAAGGCGACTTGATCTCGATAGCGAGTCGAGTCGACTGTGATGTGAGTGGACGATGAAGTAGCTAACGTTAATGAGGTTCCCTTTAAAGTAATTTAATTAACATAAGTTCCCATCAATGAAACATTTGCTGCCGTATTACTTGATTTTATCGTGACAACCCCGAAGAGGGTTTTGTTTGCCACCAAAGTGGGGTGTTTTCACGTTATCTCTAGAAACATCGGAATGAAATTTTTCCCAGGATGGCGTTGGAATTATTTACCTCTTACAATTTTAAGTGGACTGAAAACTGCAGTTTGTTTTCTAAGTTAATTCAATACACAGACAAAATATATACTCTTTCTTCTTGAAGTAGATAGATAAAACATTGCTGAAACTATGAGCACGATTTTCCAAATATTGACAATACATCACACAAACCGGATTATCCATACTTATGGTTACGTTATGGGCAGTAGAACAGTAGCAACAACAATAGTAAGGATGGGAAAAGAAAAAGAAGAAGAAGAGGAAGAAGAAAAAGAAGAAGAAGAAGAAGAAGAAGAAGAAGAAGAAGAAGAAGAAGAAGAAGAAGAAGAAGAAGAAGAAGAAGAAGAAGAAGAAGAAGAAGAAGAAGACGTAGTTAGTTGTATATCCTTTACAGAAAGTGGCAATCAACCCCAGCATGTGTTAGACCTTTTGTGATTTCTTTGCAAATTCACTTGCAGTAGTTTGTCATTGCTTTCAAAGCGACCAGCTTTAATACCATTGTATGAAAATCAACACAATGGTGGGCTGCTGCTAAATCCCCCCCCCCCCCCCCAGTGTGTTTCGAACGCGTTATGCGTCACTACGAATTGCATTCGTAACGCTGTCACCCATAGAGCCGGCAAAGACGAGAAGGAGATGTAGCAAAAACTTGACTCAGGTATAACATAACTTGACTCAGGTATAACATAAACTTGACTCAGGTATAACATAAACTTGACTCAGGTATAACATAACTTGACTCAGGTATAACATAAACTTGACTCAGGTATAACATAAACTTGACTCAGGTATAACATAACTTGACTCAGGTATAACATAAACTTGACTCAGGTATAACATAACTTGAATCAGGTATAACAAATAGTGAACTGTCAAATGGAAGTGAGCTTTTTTTTTTTTTTTTACACCTGAGCTAAAATACACAATCGTACTTTACTATCAATTATTTTCATTTATTTCAAAGACATTTTTTAACCCAAATGTTTACCACAGCTGCGGGTAGGGCCTTCCATGTCGGAGGGGTCTAGATGAAGAAAGACACAAATCTACTGCCCTGTAGGTTGATTGTGGACAACAAGTCCGAAAGAAAATGCTTTTCGAAGTTCGATGTATTAAGTCACTGACTTGACAAAACAGTGCAAGGTAACTGACCAAATGGAGTCATCATGTCTACTAGAGTAATAAAGTATGCTGGGAGTGACGTCCTATTAAAAAATCGTGTAACTGATAGTCTTCTTCTTTCGTTCGCTTGAAATATGTTTATAACTGCAATTTTGTCTCTTGTGTGAATCTAACAGTCTGTTTTAGTTCACTCAGCGGTCCATAGAGTTTATCTTCAACTGTCGTCTCTCTAGGCCAAAAGGTTTGCCTAGATATGTTATATTTTGGGCAGTCTTGGAGTATGTACTCTGTTGTCTGCGCCGCCAATCAACATGTGCACATGGCTGTTTCACCAATCTTGAATTTTTAATACATGCAGTTGCGTAATCTATTGTGTCCTGTTCTGAGGTGCAGAATAATGACTTGTTCTGGTCTATCCATAACGTGGTAGTCATCTTGAGCAGATTTTGGTGGCTTTCTGACTGATTTGATCATTCTTTTGTTTTGGTGGTATGTAACGGGCATATGAGGCTGTTCTTCTTTGGCTCCTTCCTTAGCCAATTGATCAGCTCTGTCGTTTACGGGTACTCCACAGTGGGATGGTATCCACTGTATGGTGACCTTATGCTGACTGCTAAGTTAAGAAAGTAGTGTCCTTAGTACTGGAAATTTCCCAGACAGGAGCGTCACGAGTACTGATTTTGCATCTGTCAATAGCACCATAGGTTGTATACTATTGCTGATATTTAGTAATTTCTCTGTTGCTATCTTGATTGCCTCAATTTCAGCATCATAGTTATGGCAGTACTTTCCTGTGGGTACTCTGGCTGTGTCCCTAGTATTATTTGGGTATTCTATGTACACTCCCGCTCCTCCATTTCGAACAGCATTTTGTGCTGACCCATCTGTGTAGACTCGGATCCAGAGGTCCTGTGGGTATTCTTCATCAAGGAAGCTGAGAGTGGCTGTTCTGCGCTGCACACTGTTCTGTTCTTCCTTGTCAAATAGTCCTCTCACTTTTGTCTGGATTTGTAATGATAGTCTATGTTCATCTTTTCATGGAGTTCGCTCTGGAATAGTTGTTAGAGGGATAAAAACTGTGGGCAGATCGGTGGTTTCTCTTCAGAGTCGTTTAGCCTGGTGGATAAAACTACTTCTTTTCAACCGCCCAATAGCTAGGTTTTCAAATCTGTTCTTCATAGGGTGGCCTGGCTGAGGAACTTTTTTGCTTGTATTAGAGTTTTCGTATCTCTGCGCTCTCTCAGTGCGTGTGTCCTCTCTCCATCTTCTCCATTTCCACTATAGGGGTTGATCTCATCCCTCCTGTGGTGACTCTAAATGTTTGATTTTGCACCTTGTCCTGCTCTTGTAGTGTGGTTTTTGATGCCGAACACCACGAAATTGGCCAGTATTCCAGGTGTGGTCGTATGCTCTGTTGATAAACTTTGCGAAGTATTTCCCACTGGCTCCTCAAGTGGTTCCTCTTAGCTTTCCCAGGATGGCTATTTTCCTTCTGTATTTTGCTACTGCTTTGTTGATGTGCTTTCTCCATGTCAGCCATATGAAATCTGGGAAGACCCCCGGTTCAGACAGCGTCACAACAGAAATGATTAATGCTTTAGAAGAATATGGAATAGATAAAGTTACCAGTCTGCTTAATACAATATATGATACTGGAAATATACCTCATAAATTGTGTAATTCTGTATTTATTGCAATCCCAAAGAAATCAGGAGCCTTGGAATGTGATCAACATCGAACAATTAGTATAATGAGTCACATCACGAAGATTTTGCTAAGAATTATCATGCAAAGAATTAGGAAGAAAATACAACATGAAATAGGAGAAGAACAATGTGGGTTTGTAGAAGGAAAGGGTACAGTAAATGCTGTATATTTACTGAGAACCGTAATTGAACGATCTATAGAAGTAAACAAAGATCTACACCTTTGCTTTATTGACTACACAAAGGCTTTCGATAAAGTGAGACATGTCGACTTGATAAGGATGCTTGAAGATCTACAAATTGATGTAAAAGACCTTAGACTTGTAAAAAACATGTATTGGAAACAACAAGCTGCCATAAGAGTTGATAATGAAGTAGGCCAATATCAGCCTATCAAGAGAGGTGTGAGACAGGGATGTGTAATGTGTCCAGATCTGTTTTCCCTGTACAGTGAAAATATTTTCAGAAGTATTGAAGATATGGAAGGAATCAACATTGGGGGACGATGCATTAATAACATTAGATATGCAGACGATACAGTCTTGATTGCAGACAATGAACAGGACCTGCAACATTTAGTAGATTCAGTTGTTACACACAGTGAACAACGAGGGTTAGAATTAAATTGTAAAAAGACACAGATTATGGTCGTCACAAGGAAGAACGAAATACCACAATGTAATATACAAGTAAATGGGAATATTCTTCAACAAGTGAATAGGTACAATTATCTCGGAACAGTAATAACATCTGATGGGAGATGCCTTGAAGAGATTAGAACAAGAATCGCCATGTCTAAGGTAGCCTTTAGCAAGATGAAAAACATACTGACCAATAAAAAGATGTCAACTGAAACGAGAAAAAGAGTGTTGAGGTGCTACATAGAACCTGTACTGTTATATGGATGTGAAGCTTCTACAATGAGCAGTCAAGCTGAAAAACATCTGATGGCTGTAGAAATGTGGTTTCTGAGAAATATGCAAAGAATACCATGGACAGCCAGAAAGACCAATGAACAGGTCCTTCAAGAAACAAATGAAGATCGTAAACTGATTAGAGATATTAGACGCAGACAGTCACAATTTTTTGGGCATGTTATGAGAAGAAATGAATTGGAGAACTTGGTGACAACTGGTAAGATCGAAGGAAACAGACCAAGAGGAAGACCTAGAAGCAAATACCTGCATGGCTTGGCCTCGTGGCATGGTCGAGACAGAAAAACAGAGCTGATCCACGACTCTGGTGATCGAGTGAGATGGCAAAACATGACCGCCCACGCTTACCGGCATGACACATGATGATGATGATGATGACAATGATTGCTTCTCTCCAGGCTTGTGGAACACTGCCTACGTCCAAATGGTATTGACGATTTGCAACCACTTTGCTTTGGCCTCTGTTCCTAGGTTCCTGATCATTTCAGTGGAGATAGCATCAGAACCTGGTGACTTTCTCATTTTCAGTTTTGATATGGCTGGCTCCAGTTTGCTGGTTGTGATGGGTGCCTCCAGAACCTCATGTACTATTTCCTTCTGTCCTGTATTTTGCCGTTTCTCTTGAACCTCTTGTTGTTTCTCTGGACTGATTTTGATATTGTTATCTTGTGCGAATGAGTCCGCAAAATGGTCAGCCGCTTGCTTTCTTGTTAAGATGTTGCCATCATTATGTAGTGCAATTTTTGAGTTTCTCCCTGTGCCCTCATCGTTAAGTTGTTTTATTAGCTTCCACAATTTCCTTGTGTCTCTTTCAAAGTTCAGAGATCCCGTTTTCTCCTGCCAGCTTTTCCGTCTAGCCTGCAGCGTGGCCCTTTGGAATGTGGTTTTTGTGGTGCTCTTGGCTGGGTGTGGCCTCTGCTTGCTTTCTACATACTTCCACATCATTATGCAACTGTTCCAGTTCGCTACTCCAGTAGGGTTTATATTGTTTACGGGCTCCTCTTGGTACTGTTTCTCGCGCTGCCTGTAGTATGCATTTCCCAAACTCTTCAACTACTTTATTTATGTCCTTCTCAGTGTTCAGGTTTCTAACCAGTATGCTGGTGCGATTCTTGTACATTGCCCAGTCCGCTTTCTTGTAGTTCCACCTCGAGAGGGTGCTGCTTTCACTTACAAGCTCATTTTCCACAGTTAGAAAGACTGGCCGATGGTCACTGCCACCAAATTGTTTCCCAGCAATTCGTGTAATGTTCCACTCCAGGACTGGTGAATGAAAAGCCAGGTCAGGTGTAGGTCTAGTGTGCCATGATCTCGAGTAGAAAGTATGTGGGTCGGACGCTTGTGAATCAAGATGAATCTATTCTCATCCTGCCAGTTTTCCAGTCTCTCTCCTCTCTGGTCCATGTGATTATAGCCCCAGCTCTGCGAGTGGCTGTTGAAATTGCCACACAAAATAATTTTGTTCTTTTAAGGGTAGTGTGTCCAGTGCCTGTGAGCGGTCACTGGGACAGTAGTAATTGATCAGGTGTAGGTCTGTACTGCCTGTCTTAAGTTTAAGTATCTGAAACTCAGCCCCTTCCATGTAGACGTCGATTTGGGAAGCTGTGATGTTATTATTTACAAGGGTGCTGCAACCTTTTCGCCTTTTTTTTCGGTCAGATCGGTAACACTGGTAGCCTCTTATTTTGAAGGCTATATTTTCGTTGAGGTGAGTTTCTTGCAAGCAACATACGCTTAATATTTCATGGTTCAGGATGTTTGCTAATTCTATTTTGTTGTTGTTGTTGTTGTTGCTGACACCCTCCACATCCCCATGCATTATTTGAAGGCTTTATTTAGTATGGCCAGCCGTTCAATTCTCATGTCCCCTGGCTCCACAGGACTTCTTAGAAGAACCTCCAGTAGTTGTGGTTGGACTCTTTCGAGACATAGGGCCCTGCACTGCACCTGCCTGGGGGTCCAAAGCAGGGCAAGCACCATAACATTTAGCAGTAGTCGACATATTCCATTTTGCGTAATTGCGTGGCATCCTAATTTCTGTGGTGCCCCTCCTGGCTGGTTGCCTCCGTCTTCAGCACCTTTCCTTGCTAGAGCAGACTGTGGTCTCACTCGAGTGTAGATGTGTACGCGCGCACACACCTGTCTGCGCATGCATGTACGTGCATACACATCTAGAGCATACTGGTTATTTTTCGGCGCCAGAAACTCGCCGTCGCCCCTTCTCCTGTTAGTTAAAACAGTTCCGCCACCCGAAGGCCAGGAGTTGGACTTTTGCTGCAGAGGTTATGTATTCATGAGCCATTAGAGTATTTAAGCAAGGTTGGGCTCTCACCCCAACACTGCGCCCCTGCTACATACAGCAACAATTGGAACCTAACTGATAGTGATGATGATGATGATGATGATGATGATAATAGTGATGATGTATGACACAGCTGTATGACTCACCGGGTTACTGTAGGGACACACCTGAGCCAGCGTCTGCACGACACACATGACCCCAATAAACCACACAATGTCAGAGTTTCTCACAGATTCCACCATCTTGTAGCTGTACTTGAATATGATCACATATTTTAGTAAAGTGAACAGTCTTAATCTATTTCTTTTTTTAGAATTCCTTACTGTGTTATCTATAAATTGTTCTGGCTTTACCTTCCATATTGTTTTCTAGAATTCCTGATTGTATTATACATACATTTGTCTGGCTTTAATAAAGATATTGTTTCTATAATTCTTTACTGTGTTATCTACAAATTTGTCTGGCTTTACCTTGCCATGTACCAGCAGACGGTACAGAGTACAACGGCCATATACCAATAGAGGGTTACGGTACAAGTAACAGTTTACAAAAACAGGCTAGAGTGAAGATAACAATAGAATAGCGATAATCATAACGAAAGCGTGTTAGAGTATGAGACATGCTAAAGAATGATGGTAGTTCAGCGGTAGAACGGCGAATACAAGAAAAGGGAAAATACTCGAGATTACGAGTTCAAAACAACACGTGACGGGACGGAGATGAAGTCACGAGGTCGAGACAACAAGATTTTCAGTCAAGCCCAAGATGTGCGTTGGAGAAGGTTGCAGAATTAGATTCAGGTGTTTGAAACCTTAAAGAAATATCAAAATACTACCAGCAAGTGTAGTACCGTGTTTTGCAGCAGGCTTGCTCAGCTAACCAAGAGTCTGGGATGAATGCAGATCAAATTGAGCTTTGCTTCGTCAATCAAAGCCAATCTTAGCTTTTCCTAACACCATTATTCCCCCAACATCAGGCATTCCACGTCGTCCCAAAATCACGAACGAGAAGTAAACATTAAAGTCCAACAAACCGAGTATGGAACCAACTCCCTATAGCGGTCACCAAAGAAAGTTTAAAAATGAATGCGTTAAACTCTTCAGCCACGTCGATTTCCATACCTAGTATATGCAATAACAAATTATGTCAAGTCCTGTATTCAGTAAAGATAATAGTTTTACATTGTATTTCTTGTCTTGAATTCGTTAGGTTGTTTTCTACAGATTCATCTGGTTAATCTGTACTAGTATAGTATACCTGAATAGACTATATCTACACAACCCCAAGATAAGGAGTAAATGCCAACATGTATGTATAGTTAACAAATCCCTACCGTGGAATAGCATCAGACCTGTTTTATCTGGACGTCGAACATCTAAGCCAGTCCGCACATGTTGCACTTTGAGGAGAACCCGTTGACTGTCGTGGATGAATAAAGAACATAAGTGACCGTGTACGACTGCAGGGTTGTGCTGATGGGAACTATTCCTTGTACTCATCATCATCATCATCATCAGTTTGATGATGAAATTCCATATCGTAATTCATTGTTTTCTCTGTCCTGCATCTTCACGGTTCACTGACACAGGTGTCTTCTAGTCCATTGATACTGCCCACCAACATATAACGTATTCGCGTCCATAGCTTTATGTTGTCCACCAACATGTGATGCTGCCATCCAGTCCATTACTTGATGTTGTTTACCCACATGTAACGCTGTTTTCTAGTCCAATATTTGATGTTGTCCATCAACACCTAACATCTTCCAATCCATGACTCGATGTTCTCATCTCACGTGTCACTTTATCTTCCAGTCCATTAAATAATGTCGTACGCCCATATGAAATGTCTTTAATTTAATGTCTGGATGTTATCCGCCCACATGTAACTTTGTATTTCTCTTCAACTATTCTCCCCACTTTTTCCTCCACCATATTACTTCCTCAAAACTTCAATAGACGAGAAGGAATTAATAAAGGTAATGGAACAGTTAATTGTCCATGGTTTTGTCTCTTAACTAGACGTTATGGTAATCCTGCTCACAAGTTGTTCAGATCTGTGCTTAATATCTACAATAAATGGATCTGTGTCAAATAACTGCAAGAATTTCGAACATTGTCAGATAACTACAAGGAAATGGAATATTGTCAAATAACTACAAGGAAATCGAACATTTTCAAATAACTACAAGGAAATGAACCATTTTTATATGATGCTCACTCTTTCTGCATCATATCTGCAACGAAATGGAATCTATCGATATTTTAATGTACATTGATAAACCAAAGTTAGCGTTCAACACATACACATTGCAATACGTAATAACATAACATTAAAATAATATACCTTTATTGTAGATTGACAGTCAGGTCTTAGTCAGATATGACTGAGCTACCGTATGACAGTAGACGGTACTACCTGCTTTCTGTCAGCGCCGAATGTTGGGCGGCGCTTACCAAACCCGACACCCCCCCCCCCATTGTGCCAACGGCTTCGGGCGGAAGAGCGCAATTGGGAGGTTACTAGCCTTATCCTGGTGCGAGGAAATGCAACCCAAAGACAAAATAAGTCATGGCAGGGCAGACCAGGCCCTAAGCCTTGGTTGGCAGCTGGTCTAGGATCGAAGCTCCGACAGGCGGACAGTTAGAGCATTGCTTTGCTGATCCGGCAGCTTCTGCAGCTTGTCTTGTTCCAGATTATAGGTGTCAACTTTCCTCTGGAGTGAACTAGGCAGGCCGAGAGAGGGATCATGCTGCATGGGCAACACATAGTTTCTTTATTTTAGCCCAGGCTTTGTGCTATGGAGAGGCAATAACTCCATCCCTGGTCTTAAACGGTCTCGGAATCAAAGCGAGAGGCAACTGTTACGGGTTATAAGTCCTTGTCAGTTGGCGTAGACATGGGGCGCCACGCGTTGCCTCTGACGGTGGGAGACACCTACAGGTGTCACTGATCAGCTACCGCCAGTCTCAAACTGGGCACCCCCCAGCCAATTGGGTGCTGATCAGCCACAGCCTGCCTGCTTCAATGGGTGCTTGGGGCTAGGACAAAATCTGAATCGCAGACTGTAACACCAATGCACCAGGTACTAATAAAAATAATAGAAACCTCAAGCTACGGCTTGCAACCTGGAACGTGAGAACCATGTGTCCAGGATTTTCCACTGACTTGACAAATATTGACGATGTGAGAAAAACGGCTGTGATTGATGCAGAACTCAATCGTCTTAACATTGATATTGCTGGCCTGCAAGAGACTCGCCTCGCTGAGGAAGGGTCACTCAGGGAAAACAATTACACCTTTTTTTGGAAGGGAAGAGGGCAGGCAGAAAAAAGGCAACATGGTGTGGGCTTTGCAGTGAAGAATTCGCTACTGGGAATGATTGATATCCCAGCTGGAGGAAATGAAAGATTATTATCACTGCGCTTGGCAACCTCTTGTGGATTTGCCACCATTCTCACTGCATATGCACCGACACTCTGATGATGTGAAGGATACGTTCTATGAGCAGCTAGACTCTGCGATCAAGGCAGTTCCAAAATCCGACTACATTTATATGCTCGGTGATTTCAATGCTCGTGTGGGCAAGGACTCGAGTTCATGGCCAGTGTGCCTTGGAAAATACAACATCGGTCGCATGAATGATAATGGGCAAAGGCTGCTGTAGGTAGCATTGCACTAGAAATGACCTATGTATTACAAACTCCTTTTTTAATACAAAAGAGATGCATAAGGTCACATGGAAACATCCAAGATCCAGCCATTGGCATCAGCTGGACTTCATTATCACACGGAGACAACATCTGAACCATACATCATTAACTCGAAGTTACCACAGTGCTGACTGTGATACAGATCATTCTTTGGTTGTTGCAAGGGTTAGACTGAGACCAAAGAGAATCTACACAGCTAAACACAAGTCTAGCCCCAGGATTAATATTACTAACACTCACGATCCTGGAAAGTCCTTTGAATTTCAACAGCAACTTGAAGACGCTTTCAATGATACATCAGAAAATTGTATAGTAAATGATAAATGGAGTAAACTTAAGGAAACTATTTATAAAACAGCGGTAGGGGTTTACGGCACTGTGGATCATAAGAGGCAGGACTGGTTTGCGGCAAACAGCCAGATACTGCAGCCCCTGATCGATAAAAAGAAGATAGCTCTCTTAAGAAACAAGGAAAGACCAACGCGTAACACTCTGAGTGAGCTGAAGCAAGCGAGGAAGGATGTACAAAAGGCTGCCAGGCAGTGTGCGAATGACTATTGGATCAAGTTATGTGAATCCATTCAAATCGCAAGTGATAAGGGAAACATCAGAAGCATGTATGAAGGGATAAAGAAAGCCTGTGGTCCAATGATAAAAAGAAGTGCACCGCTGAAAACCTTGATTGGAGAAATCATCACTGATAAGAAACAGCAGATGGATAGATGGGTAAAGCACTATTTAGAGCTTTACTCAAGTGAGACCAAGCTAGCGGATGATGCCCTCAACGCCATAGAGGCCCTGCCAACTCTTGACCACCTGGACACACTTCCCACTATAACAGAAGTTAAGTGTGCTATAAATGAGCTTGCATCTGGCAAGGCTCCAGGTAAGGATGGGATTCCAATAGAGGTAATCAGGAGTGGGCAAGACACACTTGCTCTACAGATCCACCAGCTAATAGAGCTATGCTGCCGAGAAGGACAAGTCCCACAGGATTTCAAAGATTCAAACATCATAACGCTGTACAAGAACAAGGGAGATCGGAGCGACTGTAACAACTATAGGGGTATCTCACTTCTGTGTATTGTTGGGAAAGTATTTGCCAGAATTGTCCTGCACAGACTTCAAGTCCTGGGAGATCAAGTCTACCCCGAATCACAGTGCGGCTTCCGTCAGAACCGGTCTACCATTGATATGATATTCTCATTGCGACAGATGCAAGAAAAATGCAGAGAACAAAATCAGCCACTGTTTATTGCCTTCATCGATCTCACAAAGGCATTCGATTTGGTCAGTCGTGAGGGTCTGTTCAAAGAACTAAAGAAGATTGGCTGCCCACCAACTCTTCTGTCCATTGTGGAATCGTTCCACACAGGCATGAAGGGTATAATCAAGTTTGATGGCTCAACTTCTGAAGAGTTTGAAATCAAGAGGGGAGTTAAGCAAGGTTGTGTACTAGCCCCCACCCTCTTTGGGATATACTTTTCACTTCTACTGAAATATGCCTTTCGTGATCAGGATAACGGCATATACATTCACTCAAGCTCAGATGGTGGCCTCTATAATGCTCAGAGATTGAAGGCCAAGACCAAAATTAGGAGGGTACTGATCAGAGAGTTGCTTTTTGCGGATGATGCTGCGATTACGACCCACTCTGAGGAAGAATTACAACATCTACTATCTGCATTCTCCAATGCTTGTTCTGAATTTGGTTTAACAATTAACAAAAAGAAGACACAGATTATGTCACAAGGTGCACATGGTGTACCATCAATCTTTATTGACGACGCCGAACTGGAGATAGTAGACCATTTTACATATCTAGGATCAGAGGTAAATAGCAAATTATCCCTCGATCAGGAAATCAACATCAGGATTGGCAAGGCAGCAACAACAATGAACATGTTAGCAAAAAGAGTCTGGGAGAACAGGAAGCTTACTGCCAAAATAAAAGTCCTCGTCTACCAAGCCTGTGTCCTTAGTACTCTTCTTTATGGCAGTGAAACCTGGACAACTTACTCACGCCAAGAGAAACGTTTAAACAGCTTTCATATGCGGTGTCTGCGAAGAATACTTGGTATTAAGTGGCAAGACAAAATCACAAATACTGAAGTATTGGAAAAATCAGGTTGTGTGACGGTGTATTCCATGCTCAGTCTTCGTAGACTTAGATGGATAGGACACGTTAGGAGGATGGATGATGGTAGAATACCAAAGGACATCTTTTTTGGTGAATTACAGACGGGTAGGAGATCTCAGGGTCGGCCTCTACTACGATACAAAGATGTGTGTAAGCGGGACATGATTGATACAGGCATTGGTAATGCACATTGGGAGCTCTTCGCCGCTGAACGTGTTGCATGGAGGGCAACTATCAGAAACGGAATAAAGACAAAGGAGAAAATGATTGCAGATAAAGCACACACAGAGCGTGAGAGACGTAAGATGCTGCAAAATGGTGGAAATGACCATGTTTTCACATGCACCTACTGTGGGCAAACATTTGCAGCAAGAATTGGCCTTACCAGCCACACTCGCCACCGCCATGGATCGTAGTTATTAAGCCTTTTTGAAGCACAATGTACCAAACTATCGTCTGTTAAGACGGAAAGGTGCCAATGAATGAATTGTAGATTCCATGAACAGCCGTATAATCTAATACAGAGGTACACATTAACAATGAAATCACGGTAGTGGAGTTGTTAGCAAGCCTGCCTCTCGGCGCGGTGAGGATGGGGTAGAATCTACATTGAGGTGGACATATTTGTTTTTCAATGACCTGGGCTGCCAGGTGGCCAGAATCTAAACTGGGACCAGGAAATGTTCTGATTATTAAAGGCTGGCAACGTCATAGTCTTCACATCACTCACTGAGAGCCGATAGCAGTATCAATACTTCCACCACCTAATGATGGACAGAACAAGAACCAATGGCAAATTACATCATTAACGAACTCCTATTTACGGACGATCAAGCACTAATTGCAGAATCAGAATAAGAACTACAAGTCTACGTGAATAGTCTAAGTGAAGTGTGTAAGGAACATAACCAAGCCTGGACAATGACAAAAGAAGAGAAACGAAAACATAAAACAAGGAAATTGAGATCCTGATTAAAATAGCCAACGTATCAAGAAGAGAGGAAATAAGAAGTAATTAAATCAGGACTAAATTTAGAGTAATAGAAGCGCTAGAATTGAGATGGTTCGGCGACTAACTAGACTACCAACTGACAGTATACCACAACATGTAATAATGTACAGACCAAATGG
Organism: Cepaea hortensis; assembly: GCA_963921405.1. Taxonomy (NCBI): domain Eukaryota; kingdom Metazoa; phylum Mollusca; class Gastropoda; order Stylommatophora; family Helicidae; genus Cepaea; species Cepaea hortensis. Next base: position 15,511,258 of record OY992889.1, read on the forward strand.
AAGTGGAAGATGAGGCTGACCATCTAAATCACTAAATCAGATGTTCCCAAACCACGGCCCGCGGGCCACTTGTAGCCCTCCAACTGTCAGAAAGTGGCACGTGAGGCTTCGTTATTTAATCTATATATATAAAACAAAGTGTATGTATGTAAATATGTATGTAAATATGTATGTCCTTTATTATTTCGCTAACGGCCCATCCTATTGAGATGAAATTTTCTACACGTCTTCCTTTCATTCCAGAGCTGCCAACTGTGATATTTTTTTAGTGTGAAATCGCCTGCTTACTCAGTATTATTTCATTTTTCATTTTTCATTAAAATTTATATATAGCTAAGGGACTTAACTCTAGAAAAAGTTATTTCAAGGGGCATAACTTTTAATAACATTGTTGTATAACTTATAGTCATATTGTTGTATCGTTTTCAAAGATTTATAAACTCTTTGTCTATAGTTATGTACCGGCATATGAGTTATAATAAATAATGATACAATCTTTTAGACATTTTCAAAGTTTACATACAAATAATGCATAATGCATAACATTGTAACTCATCTTTCTATACTTAAGAAGTTATCTAAAAGATGTTGAGCAATATCATCGCATCTTTAGTGTTTTCCGCCATCATATCGACACGATTCGCTTGACAGCACTTCTCAGCGCTATCAAGCCAAGACGCCTTACACATTTCAAGCAGCCTGATACGGGGGGAAAATGGCACGTCGTAATAGCTCAAAGAAACAAGCAGCTTCCAAGATGCATAGTGAGAAAACCGACCAGACTATCAAGAAGACGAACCTGCCTTTGGAGAGTCTGCATGCAAGCTGTAATAAAGTATCTGAACCTACAGTCAATGAAACTACCAATAAGAAGAGCGACGACTACCCACAGACGAACACAAAAACTTGTGAGAGGAAGGAGGACCAAGACACCAGAATCAGAAACACTGATTCAAACACAGTCAGATGGGTGGTCAAGCGGCTAAAAATGGAGCTTACTGATCAACAAATACAGAAGCAGCTGCAGGAAGAAAATCTTCACGTCAACATTTTGAAGGCAGAGCGGATTCTTACCTACTCAGAATTAAATGAGATGCTCCACACTAGGGACTGGGCGAACCCGGGCCGGGTCAGGCAGACAGACAGACAGACAGACAGACAGACAGACAGACAGACAGACAGACAGACAGACAGATAGATAGATAGATAGATATATAGATAGATAGATAGATAGATAGATAGATAGATAGATAGATAGATAGATAGATAGATAGATAGATAGATAGATAGATAGACAAACAGACAGGGAGGGAGGGAGGGAGGGAGGGATAGACGGAGGGAGAGACAGAGGGATGGGTCTATTAGACAGACAGACAGACAGACAGACAGACAGACAGAGATATATAGATAGACAAACAGACAGACAGACACAGACAGACAGACAGACAGGCAGACAGACAGACAGACAGACAGTCGGTAACGGGAACGGGAACTTATATGACTACTTATATGAATTAAATGAGATGCTCCCCACAAGGTCTGGGCGAAGCCGGGCCGGGTCAGACAGACAGACAGACAGATAGACAGACAGATAGATAGTCGGGAACGGGAACGGGAGCTTATATGACTACTTATACGAATTAAATGAGATGCTCCACACCAGGAGCTGGGCGATGCCGGGCCGGGTCAGACAGACAGACAGACAGACAGACAGACAGACAGACAGACAGACAGACAGACAGACAGACAGACAGACAGACAGACAGACAGTCGGTAACGGGAACGGGAACTTATATGACTACTTATATGAATTAAATGAGATGCTCCCTAGAAAGTCTGGGCGAAGCCGGGCCGGGTCAGCAAGTATAATATATTTTATTAATTTCAAAAAATGCGCCCGGAGCGCCCTGTCAGCGTACAGTAATTTACTCTGCTCGTGGTTGTTACGATCAGATATTATCGAGTGCGCATGTCCAGTTCGCAACGAAACGTTATGAAGTTCCAATATCCCAGCCTTGTCGACCAGTCAGAGTGCGTAATGCGCCATGTTGTCGTCTGTTACAACTATTTAGCAGAGTTGGTAGTATTGTGATGAAATTAGATTTTTTCAAATACAAATTTACTGTTAAAGACTGTAAACATGAGTGTGGAAAATCTAAAATCAATCAATGGTAAAAAGCGAAAATTTGAAGACGTTGCTTGACGTGAATTCAACGAAGATTGGGCGGAGAAAGTTATGTTTATGCCTAGACGCAGTGATAAACCAGTTTCTTTAATCTGCGGATTTTGTGTTTCTGTTACAAAAAACAAACAAACAAACAAACAAACAAACATCTGGAACGATACTTCACGACCACACATTCAGGCATACATGCTTAATATCTGATCAATTCAAAGTTAAGAAAAGATTGCATAGCTGAAAAAGAAAGTTCTCTGGCCAGGCAGCAGTCAGTTTTCACCAAGGCTAACGAACGAAACAAGAGTGCTGCTGTTGCGTAGAAAGAAGTTGCTCTTCTGTTGGCTCGCAAAAATGCTTTCCTTAAAATTGCTGCTAGAATGCTTGGCAATAAAAAGTGTGAAACAAAATTTGATCAGATTCCTTTGTCTTATATTACTAGCAGTAGCAGCAATATAAACATTTTTTCATTGGCAATGGATGAATCCACTGACATTTCTGACACAGCTCAGGTAGCAGTTTTTTGTAGCAATAAACGATAATTTTTAATTCATTGAAGAACTTCTAGGACTTGAATCAATGTATGCAACTATCAAACGGACTGATCTGTTTGAAACTCTGAAGTTGTGTTTAGAGAAAAACAATGTAGAATGGATCAAATTGGACAGTTCATGCACCGACGGTACTCCGGCTTTGACGGGTAAAAAGTCTGGATGTCTAGCATTATTGGAACAGTTTCTTGTCCGCACTATATTAAAATATCATTGTATCATTCACCAAGAAGCTCTGTGGAAAGACATTAAATCTGAACCATGTCATCGATGTTGTTCTGAGATATGTGAACAAAATTCGAAGTAAGGCGCTGAACAGGCGTGAGTTCAGACAGTTTCTATCAGACCTGAATGAGGATTATGGTGAGCTACTGTTACACTGTGATGTCACATGGCTACCTAAAGGGAAAGTTCTGTCACGCTTCTGGGCACTGAAACATAGTGTCTATCTGCTTCTGTCTGAAATAAATGAATTGCCTACAGAACGGGAATGTCTGCTGAACGATAACTGCCAGGATCCAGGAAAAAAAAAAAACTATTCACAAATTTGTGCGATGACATTTCTTAGTTTAAAATGAGACTACGGCTGTTTATCGGACAGCTGACTGAAGGGACTTTAGAGGCGTTTCCAACCCTGAAGACACTTGTGGTAGAAAAGAAATGTGACTTGTTACACTACAAAGTAAACGTTGAAAGTCTTCTGGATATCTTTCAGTCGAGATTTCAAGAGTTCAAAATCGAGGAGGATAATATTGCCGGCTTCATAAATCCGTCCATATTTCCTGATGCCAAGCTCTGTCAATTACAGAAAAACATTCGGCACGAAGTAATTTATTTGAAATGTAATTCTGCACTGAGATGTAATTTCTGGATCTGCCTGCTTCACCTTCAGCTGATCATATGATTTCATTCTGGCGACTATTGCCTGTCGAACAATGTGAACATTTGCGTTCATTTACCCACAGATACATTTGTCGTTTTGGTTCGACTGCGGGGAGTCATTTTCCGCAATGATCGCTATAAAAAAATTAGCAACGTTCCAGACTCACCGACAGTAACCTAGCTGCGCTTATGACTTTGGGCACGACAGATTGGTTCCCAGACATTGATAAACTGGCAACTGAAGTAAGTAACTGGTTATGAGGAACAGTTACAATTGTTTATTAATAGATTAATAACGATTTTCGAAACTGATTTTAAATGTATTTTTAAATGAACTTTTAATTTTAAACCAAAAAATGACCGCTGTGTAGTACTGACGCTGACTGCCTATAACGTTTAAGAATTTTATTGAAGAAAGTTAAGAAAGGTATGAAAAATAATGCACAACTTTTCATAATTTCATAACGTTGTGGCCCGCTTAATTACCGAAAATAGTAGATATGGCCCTCTGCTTGAAAAGCTTGGGAACTACTGATCTAAAGGATGGTCGGAGGAAATAACAGTCCTTATGAATCTGGATATCTGAAGCACAGAATCTGACACTGGACTGGTGTTTATGCTACACGTCGACATCCCAAGATACGATAGGAACAACATGAGGGAAAGAGAGAGAGAGAGAGAGAGAGAGAGAGAGAGAGAGAGAGAGAGAGAGAGAGAGAGAGAGGAGATAGAGAGAGAAAGATAGAGCGAGAGAGCGAGATAGGGCGAGAGAGAGAGAGAGAGAGCGTAAGGGTAACAGAGAGAGAGAGAGCGTAAGGGTGATAGAGAGAGAGAATGAGAGAGAGAGAGAGAGAGAGAGAGAGAGAGAGAGAACAACATCAACATAAGGTTAGAATATAATATAACAGAATATACAGTGAAGGCGCAGGGCAGAAACTGATCGTGATCTATTACTACCAACCTTGACTATGATGACGGCACATGATGGTGATGAGCTACGGAAGGTAGAATGTAGTCAGCACAATGCCACTTACCTTGTCTACTTGGTGTTCTTGATTCACCTGTACAAGTGGCAGCCCAATCGTTCTTATATACACTGGGAGAAGATACGACCAGACAGGATTTCAAAGTGATTAGATAATTTTAAAAACAAATTAAGACAATACTGTGAACTAAAGCATGCGTGTCCTTGCGAAAATGCTTTATTGACAAATCTCGGAGGACTTTTGATAAGACTTCGTTGAAATGTTTTTCTGAATACATGGAGTTCACTGTGACATTAAGAGACATGCTGCATGATCTTTGAAGGGCGTTACGATAAACCCGATGTTTAATTTCTGGCAACTGTACGTTCAGTTGTTTGCCATTACTTTGTGAACGAGAAGTCAACTTGAAAGTCCAACTTAATGCTGTTGTAGGCATTGAACCGCCTACCCCGCCATCAGCGAACAGGAAGTTTATTGATGAGGGCTGTTATCCTTGCCACCAGATCGATGGCTTCACAGTTACATAGACTGAAGTAAAACTAGGAGTGTGCTACACGTCTGGAGATGTGCTGGGTATATGGTGCTGGTACCATGTGTGTACAGAACACTGGACACTGGGTGGGGGTGTGGTCAATATCACACCGACTGTGTGACGTCACAGAACAAGTGTCTGGCAGCTGTGCTAGGTCGCTCACGTAGAACTTGTTCTGGCGGCTGTGTCAGGTCACGCACATAGAACATATTCTGGTGGGTGTGTTAGGTTCCCCACGTAGAACATGTTCTGTTGGCTGTGTTAGGGCCCACATAGAACACTCCACGCTGACGCCTTCGAGTGAATTAACTCTTAAACTCTTTATTTGACACTGCCTTCTTCTTCACCTTGCAGCAATATCATGTTGCTCCTTATCCTACTTATAACTATACTGATGATCGTCATCATTCAGTGTCATCCCCGCATTGAAGACGGACTGAGTAAAGTCTGCAACATACTTTGTCCTGGTCTTTTGATGCATGATGCATGAGCTTCCCACAGTGTTTATCATCGTGACCCCCAGGTCTACCCCGCCTAAAATGGCTACCTGGACATAAAACGGACAGACATTATATTAATGATATCATCCATCGAGCGTCAACTGGCGTAAACTAGCGAACCATATCCCGATACCTACCTGTTACTGTATTTATCTGTTGCTACATGGAACGTCATATTGTTCCACAGTGTGAAATTTTCTGCTCTCATATGTGCAATCAGTAGCTGTGCCATTTATTTTGTGTCTTTTTTTCCGTTTTTTATCTGTTTGTGTTGTCCTGTCCTTGACAAAGAATCTTAGAATCGAAACGTCGGTGGTCCTTCTTCCTATTGTGCGTATTTTTTTTTATTTTTTATTTTTATTATTTCATTTCATATATATATTGATTGCTTCTGATTTTGGATAAGTCACAAGTTGTTTTCACCTGTGTACGATGGATTTCCTTGTATGGTATGAGAACTATGTGCAATATGTCTGTGTTTAGTATGTCCCTTCGTTTTGCAGGAGCTAAACATACCTAATTGTTTGCAATTAATACTGTTATATCCTGCTGCAGCCGCTGCTTTTCCTAGGCTGTGGGAAATAATTCTATCACTGAAACATTTTTTTGGGGAACTGTTGATATTACTTTATGAACTTGTATTCGGGTAATACAGCGAAGTGACAGTAGTATATTAGGGAACCCAGACACATATTATGCAACCAGAATCTGGCGGCTGATAGGGTTTATGAAGGAAATATGGGGGTATTTTTGGGGGGAAAATTGTCGACTCGGTAAATTTTTTGGCGGCGTGTGGGAACGGTTTTTTTGACGGGTGTGAAAGTAATTAAGGTAAAAGTATTCGGTGGGAATAGAAACCGAGGATGTGAGTACGGATGAAGGGGTAGTACTGGAAATAGAAAGAGAGGGTGTGAGTACGGATGAGGGAGGGTTGTAAGTTATTTTGGTTACGTATATGAATGTATTAGTATGCGTGGTGTAGTGATGTATAAACAAGGGTGTGATGGGTCGTGGTTTCTACTCATGGGTTGTATATATGGTGGTTACGTATATGAATGTGTTAGTATGCGTGGTGTAGTGATGTATAAACAAGGGTGTGATGGGTCGTGGTTTCTACTCATGGGTTGTATATATTTTGGTTACGTATATGAATGTATTAGTATGCGTGGTGTAGTGATGTATAAACAAGGGTGTAATGGGTCGTGGTTTCTACTCATGGGTTGGATATATGGTGGTTACGTATATGAATGTGTTAGTATGCGTGGTGAGTAATGTATAAACAAGGGTGTGATGGGTCGTGGTTATACTCGACGAAGTAAGAGGTGTAGATGGTTACTATCATCTGAACAGTGTGATAGTAGTGAAAGTAAAGGGTGGTATGTAGCTTATTCACTACCATCATTACAAAGGAAAGCTTATAAAGTTATAATGGGTGTCATTTGATGGTAAGGGGTGGGTATTAGTGATCAAGTAGGAGTGATATAGGGGTGGTCATAAATATAATAAGAGGTGTTCGCAATTACACACTGGTCAATCAGTGGTCAAGCAATGGTCAAGTAAGGGTCAAGTAGTCAAGTAAGGAAATTTTAGGGAAAAGTGATTGTAATGAGATGGTGATGATTAAAGAGTGGTAAATTAGAGGTCAAGCAGTGGTCAAGTAAGGAAAATTTTAGGGGAAAAGTGATTGTAGCGACATGGTGATGGTTAAAGGGTAGTAAATTAGTGGTCAAGTAGTAGTCAAGTAAGGAAAATTTTAGGAAAAATTGGTCGTAGTGACATGGTAATGCTTAAATTAGTGGTAAATTAGTGGTCAAGTAGTGGTCAAGTAGTGGTCAAGCAGTGGTCAAGCGGTGGGTAAGTGAGGGAAATTTTAGGGAAAAGTGATTGTAACGATATGGTGATGTTTAAAGGGTGGTAAATTAGTGGTCAAGTAGTGGTCAAACAGTGGTCAAGTGGTCAAGTGAATAAATTTTAGCGGAAAGTAGTTGTAGCGACATGGTGATGCTTAAAGGGTGGTAAATTAGTGGTCAAGTAGTGGTCAAGTAGTGGTCAAGTGGTCGAGTGACCACTTAAATTGTAGAGGACGATGTGCCTAAGATTATGGTAGTGATTAAAATGATCGATGAAGTGGTCAAGCAGTGGTCAAGCAGTGGTCAAGTAGTCAAGTAAGGAAATTGTAGGGGAAAGTACGTATAGTGCAATGGTGGTGGGTAAAGTGAGGAAGAATCACCAGTAGTGATAATAGTACTACCAATATTAGCGACAAGAATATTAGCTGGTGCGGTGTTATTATACTATATTTTTGTGGGGTGTGTAAAAATCATACAAAGAGGGGTCATACAAACACAAGTACACACATCTACACACTTGATACATTTGTACAAACAGACAAGCACAAAGACACACCAATACCATTACTACTGTCATCACAACTACACACCCATAATCAATTACAAAAATACACACCTACAAACAAAAACACACAAAGACACAGACACAGTTGTACATACAGACACAGAAGTACAGACAACCCATACTATTACTACTGTCATCACAACTATACACCCATAATCAATTACACAAGAACACTCAAAGACAAACACAAAGACACACCCATCGCCTAGGATTACTACTGTCATCACAACTATACACAAGTACACACAGACACACTCACCCATACACAAGAACACTCAAAGACAAATACAAAGACAGCCAAGTACTCACAACTATACTCAAGTACACACCCATAAACAAATACACAAGAACACTCAAAGACAAACACAAAGACAACCATACACAGACAACTCATACCATTACTACTGTCACTATCAACAGATATACACAAGTACACACAGACACACTCACCCATACACAAGAACACTCAAAGACAAATACAAAGACAGCCAAGTACTCACAACTATACTCAAGTACACACCCATAAACAAATACACAAGAACACTCAAAGACAAACACAAAGACAACCATACACAGACAACCCATACCATTACTACTGTCAATATCAACAGATATACACAAGTACACACAGACACACTCACCCATACACAAAGAGGGCCACACAAACCATTACTACTGGTACCACTACAGATACACTCACCTATAAACAAATACATAAACAAAACGTGTCCCTACAAGAATATCACAAACCCCCTTTTTGGTAAAGAACGCGGATGTCCGAGAAGCCCCTACGTCATCAACGCCATATGCAAAAGTCATTAAGTATGAGTCATCGGTGTGTAGGGAAGCAGGCGTGAGAATAGCTTGTCTAACTGCCACGTCAGCTACGTCGTGTGCAGAACCAGTGTATAAAATAGAAGGCGTCTCTTGTGAGCTCAGTACCAGTTCACGGCTGACTTGGGTATCTACAGAGTTATTTTTTAAATCAGGCTGGTGTGAGCAGTGTTCGTGTAGTAAGCAGATATTGTTCACGTACTGACTTGGCTACATCGGTGAAACAGGTTGGTGTGAGCATTGTTCGTATAGTAACCAGCTATTGTTCACGTACTGACTTGGCTAGCTACACCAGTGAAACTTGGTGTGAGCCTTATTCGTGTCGTCGGCATCTGATAAAACAGTGAAACATTGTATACATCAGAACTTTTTGGTGTTGTAAGAAAGGAAAAAAAAAAAAACAGTTTATCAATATGACCACCAGATCTACTTTCACGTGTTCAGTGTGCGACAAAGCCTATTGTGATAAGTATACCCTTAATCGTCACATTCGGACCATTCACGAGGGGAAAGACCAAATATATCCCTGTCAGTTATGTGATAAGGTGTGTAATACGAACGATGGCCTACAAAAACACAAACGAATACGTCATCAGCCACGTATGAATACACCAAACACTGCAATACCAGAGACGACACCACCACCTGTCTATTTACACCAGCCTCGTAGTCTAACGCAAGTACCAGACTGCCACCACTGTATCTTCAATGATAACCTTACCCGCCATAATGGGAACATTCACAATGATTATCCCTGTCAGATACGTACCAATCTATACAATTCGAACCTACAACGGTACTTACATCACCAGACATCACGAGAAAGGATGACACCCTTAGACACCCTGGCAACACCTCCACTCATAGTAGCAGAGGATATCCAACCAAATGATAGAGACAGCTTGGCAGCCCTTAAGGCGTACTGCAAGGACCTATCGCTTATGCTACCCAATCAAGTGGTAGTATTAGAAAAAAGTGTCGACCACCGCTATCGGGTGGTTTTGGTATGATAAAAAGAAGTATTCAGATATTTTGTATGATATCTCATACATGTCTTTATTCTGGATCCGAAACAAATAAGGTATGTGTGATGACTTCGACAACAACAGTGTCTTTGATAGTCAATTGTATACTCAAGAATGAAGATCACCAATCCAGAACTTTTTGGTTTTTCACTAATCATCTATGTCATTGATTGTTTCTTATATCTCTAAACTGTTTTTCACTAATCATGTATGTCATTGATTTTTTCTTATATCTCTAAACTGTTTTTTCACTACTCATGTATGTCATTGATTTTTTCTTATATCACTAAAGTGTTTTGATGAATAATACATTCTTTGATATATTGAAACCAAGTTTTTTTTGTTGATTTTCTTTATTGGTTTTGTTTTCATGACGTTGTCTTGTCGGTTCAGAGCTTACATTACCAGACATGAACAAAGTCTTAGAAGAAGTTATGGCAAATACAGAACAGTCAAATGTATAAAAAAAAAAAAAAAAAAAAAAAAAAAAAAAAAAAAACTAGGAAAAAACAACCAAAGGCGAAAAGGCCTAAAGAGAGAAATGTCTCGACCAAGCTTATAAAAATCTAGGAAAAAATATTACAACTAAAATGTTGATCAAAAATTATAAATTCAAACATTATAAAAATAACCAAATATGAAAAACATCGTCCAAAGACAGAAATATTGCAACTAAACTTATAAATAAATCACCAAAAGGGAAAAGGTCAAGTACAGAAATAGCTAGGGGAAAAAGTAAGTTCACAAAACTAAGAAAGAAAAAATGTAACTTCTGTAGTCAAATGTGTCTTATTTGAAAAGACGCTATCAATGTCACCCCTTTACTTGTTTTACTTTACTAAAGACCTTCACCGTATCTGGTACAGAAACCCTTATACAGCACTCATCTCTCCACAGTCTTGGTTGCTTTCTAATACAAAGTGGTTACATCACCAAGAACTTCAAAACCTCAATTGTACACGTGCTCCATTGAAACACCCATGACAGTTAACAACATGTATGGCCATGTAATCTGTGAGTCCATCGGGGATAGTTCATCCGAGTATTCGTCACCAAAGATCCATTTCCCATGGCTGACATCTTCAACTTGCTATAACACAACTTATTCTAATATACACTTTACATGAAATTTCCCAATTTTGGGCTCTATTAAAGAATACGTAATGAGATACACAAAGACAACAAGAACATATCATACAAAACAATTCACAAATTAAAACTTAAACCATATCAGATGAACCACCCAACAAGTACTACTAGAACACAAACATATAATAAGGAACCACATGACACACAGAGCTTACAGACAAATCACTTGGAGTCAAACAAATTTTGCTTCTTGTACTGTAGAATTCTACCAACACTTCTTTCCTATCACCAAAACTAAACATCTACCACACAACCACTGGTCATTTGTCCAACATAATACTCATACCATCGCCAACGACATTAAGGAAATGCATACTTATACATTATCAGACATTAGATTTAAATCCCCTACTACTAACATATCAGCGGTGTCGAGTTCCCGTTTCACAAAAACACCCTCTTGTCAGTTGTTAGTGAAAACCATTACACCAGTCCAGATTTGTGACTCGTAGAATCTACACTCACACTGTCGTATCTGTAGTATGAGTCTGCGATCAGCGATTCTTCTATAGAATCACATTGTAATCCTAACGTTGACACTTGTTTTAAAAACGTTTTAACCTACTTGTGTAACACTTTTTTCACCTTCCATTCATCAGGTACAATGACAGCTTTAATTGATAGACGGCCATCGTATTCAGAAGATGAGAATTGTTGTGAAGATGACAGTGTTTTGGAGGAAGATGATTCTGGATTCTTCACACCAGCTTTATCATTAGACATTTTTTTCTGCCAGAAACCTACTCGTGGCACCCAGCCAGCTTTAGATGTACCAGAGACAACCTTTGCTTGGGGTGATGATTCGTCTTCAGATGAAGGTATTGACCTTTTGGCTAGTAGTCATGCCCCAGAGTCTCTCAAGAAAATTAATGTGACGTGGAACGAAAAATATCCTACTGATGGTGTCCGAAGGTGTTCGTCTTCAACGAATAAGGTGTGTATGGGTAGTAATGCTCATAATTCACATGTGTATTTTTGTAAACATGACCAATACCGAAAACCTATGTGCTATACATGTTTTCTATGTACATCTCTCTATACCACAAACCATCAGTGACTATACCTTTACCCTTTCTCAAGGCGTGACCAAAAGAATGTCGACAGTCTGTTTTTATGCCTTTTACCACTTCTCCTTGTGAATTTTTTACTGTTTTTTCTTTACTGAAGTAGTAGGTATTGCAGTCTTGTAAGTTTCAATGTGTTTTATTTACCTCCACAGGTTAATTTTGCACCAGAGCCTCACTTCTTGACAGTCCATACTGTTGGCAACGAAGAACGCAATGGTAACTGGCATCATGTAATCAGAGAACGTGAGAATTTTGAAAGCCGTATACTAGACTTGGAAAAAATCTTGAACCCAGTCTTGAGGGACAACCACAGAAGAAAAGTCATCGAACAAAGGACAGCAGTGAAGAAGGCAGCTGTAGTCTAATTAGCATGTATATCTCTCTGCCCTATTAAAAGAGTTATAACCTGAAATAAAACTAGTATGCATTTCCTTAATGTCGTTGGCGAGGGTATGAGTATTATGTTGGACAAATGACCAGTGGTTGTATGGTAGATGTTTAGTTTTGGTGATAGGAAAGAAGTGTTGGTAGAATTCTACAGTACAAGAAGCAAAATTTGTTTGACTCCAAGTGATTTGTCTGTAAGCTCTGTGTGTCATGTGTTTCCTTATTATATATTTGTGTTCTAGTAGTACTTGTTGCGTGGTTCATCTGATATGGTTTAAGTTTTAATTTGTGAATTGTTTTGTATGATATGTTCTTGTTGTCTTTGTGTATCTCATTACGTATTCTTTAATAGAGCCCAAATTTGGGAAATTTCATGTAAAGTGTATATTAGAATATGTTGTGTTATAGCAAGTTGAAGATGTCAGCCATGGGAAATGGATCTTTGGTGACGAATACTCGGATGAACTATCCCCGATGGACTCACAGATTACATGGGCATACATGTTGTTAACTGTCATGGGTGTTTCAATGGAGCACGTGTACAATTGAGGTTTTGAAGTTCTTGGTGATGTAACCACTTTGTATTAGAAAACAACCAAGACTGTGGAGAGATGAGTGCTGTATAAGGGTTTCTGTACCAGATACGGTGAAGGTCTTTGGTAAAGTAAAACAAGGAAAGGGGTGACATTGATAGCGTCTTTTCAGATAAGACACATTTGACTACAGAAGTTACATTTTTTCTTTCTTAGTTTTGTGGACTTACTTTTTCCCCTAGCTATTTCTGTACTTGACCTTTTCCCTTTTGGTGATTTATTTATAAGTTTAGTTGAAATATTTCTGTCTTTGGACGATGTTTTTCATATTTGGTTATTTTTATAATGTTTGAATTTATAATTTTTGATCAACCTTTTAGTTGTAATATTTTTTCCTAGATTTTTATAAGCTTGGTCGAGACATTTCTCTCTTTAGGCCTTTTCGCCTATGGTTATTTTTTCCTAGTTTTTTATTTTTATTTTATACATTTGACTGTTCTGTATTTGCCATAACTTCTTCTAAGACTTTGTTCATGTCTGGTAATGTAAGCTCTGAGCCGACAAGACAACGTCATGAAAACAAAACCAATAAAGAAAATCAACAAAAAAAACTTGGTTTCAATATATCAAAGAATGTATTATTCATCAAAACACTTTAGTGATATAAGAAAAAATCAATGACATACATGAGTAGTGAAAAAACAGTTTAGAGATATAAGAAAAAATCAATGACATACATGATTAGAGAAAAACAGTTTAGAGATATAAGAAACAATCAATGACATAGATGATTAGTGAAAAACCAAAAAGTTCTGGATTAGTGATCTTCATTCTTGAGTATACAATTGACTATCAAAGACACTGTTGTTGTCGAAGTCATCACACATACCTTATTTGTTTCGGATCCAGAATAAAGACATGTATGAGATATCATACAAAATATCTGAATACTTCTTTTTATCATACCAAAGCCACCCGATAGCGGTGATCGACACTTTTTTCTAATACTACCACTTGATTGGGTAGCATAAGCGATAGGTCCTTGCAGTACGCCTTAAGGGCTGCCAAGCTGTCTCTATCATTTGGTTGGATATCCTCTGCTACTATGAGTGGAGGTGTTGCCAGGGTGTCTAAGGGTGTCATCCTTTCTCGTGATGTCTGGTGATGTAAGTACCGTTGTAGGTTCGAATTGTATAGATTGGTACGTATCTGACAGGGATAATCATTGTGAATGTTCCCATTATGGCGGGTAAGGTTATCATTGAAGATACAGTGGTGGCAGTCTGGTACTTGCGTTAGACTACGAGGCTGGTGTAAATAGACAGGTGGTGGTGTCGTCTCTGGTATTGCAGTGTTTGGTGTATTCATACGTGGCTGATGACGTATTCGTTTGTGTTTTTGTAGGCCATCGTTCGTATTACACACCTTATCACATAACTGACAGGGATATATTTGGTCTTTCCCCTCGTGAATGGTCCGAATGTGACGATTAAGGGTATACTTATCACAATAGGCTTTGTCGCACACTGAACACGTGAAAGTAGATCTGGTGGTCATATTGATAAACTGTTTTTTTTTTTTCCTTTCTTACAACACCAAAAAGTTCTGATGTATACAATGTTTCACTGTTTTATCAGATGCCGACGACACGAATAAGGCTCACACCAAGTTTCACTGGTGTAGCTAGCCAAGTCAGTACGTGAACAATAGCTGGTTACTATACGAACAATGCTCACACCAACCTGTTTCACCGATGTAGCCAAGTCAGTACGTGAACAATATCTGCTTATTACACGAACACTGCTCACACCAGCCTGATTTAAAAAAATAACTCTGTAGATACCCAAGTCAGCCGTGAACTGGTACTGAGCTCACAAGAGACGCCTTCCATTTTATACACTGGTTCTGCACACGACGTAGCTGACGTGGCAGTTAGACAAGCTATTCTCACGCCTGCTTCCCTACACACCGATGACTCATACTTAATGACTTTTGCATATGGCGTTGATGACGTAGGGGCTTCTCGGACATCCGCGTTCTTTACCAAAAAGGGGGTTTGTGATATTCTTGTAGGGACACGTTTTGTTTATGTATTTGTTTATAGGTGAGTGTATCTGTAGTGGTACCAGTAGTAATGGTATGTGTGGCTCTCTTTGTGTATGGGTGAGTGTGTCTGTGTGTACTTGTGTATATCTGTTGATATTGACAGTAGTAATGATATGGGTTGTCTGTGTATGGTTGTCTTTGTGTTTGTCTTTGAGTGTTCTTGTGTATTTGTTTATGGGTGTGTACTTGAGTATAGTTGTGAGTACTTGGCTGTCTTTGTATTTGTCTTTGAGTGTTCTTGTGTATGGGTGAGTGTGTCTGTGTGTACTTGTGTATATCTGTTGATAGTGACAGTAGTAATGGTATGGGTTGTCTGTGTATGGTTGTCTTTGTGTTTGTCTTTGAGTGTTCTTGTGTATTTGTTTATGGGTGTGTACTTGAGTATAGTTGTGAGTACTTGGCTGTCTTTGTATTTGTCTTTGAGTGTTCTTGTGTATGGGTGAGTGTGTCTGTGTGTACTTGTGTATAGTTGTGATGACAGTAGTAATCCTAAGCGATGGGTGTGTCTTTGTGTTTGTCTTTGAGTGTTCTTGTGTATTTGTTTATGGGTGTGTACTTGTGATGACAGTAGTAATAGTATGGGTTGTCTGTACTTCTGTATCTGTATGTACAAGTGTGTCTGTGTCTTTGTGTGTTTTTGTTTGTAGGTGTGTATTTGTGTAATTGATTATGGGTGTATAGTTGTGATGACAGTAGTAATAGTATCTGTTGTCTGTACTTCTGTGTCTGTATGTACAACTGTGTCTGTGTCTTTGTGTGTTTTTGTTTGTAGGTGTGTATTTGTGTAATTGATTATGGGTGTGTAGTTGTGATGACAGTAGTAATGGTATGGGTGTGTCTTTGTGCTTGTCTGTATGTACAAATGTATCAAGTGTGTACATGTGTGAACTTGTGTTTGTATGACCCCTCTTTGTATGATTTTTACACACCCCACAAAAATATAGTATAATAACACCGCACCAGCTAATATTCTTGTCGCTAATATTGGTATTACTATTATCACTACTAGTGATTCTTCCTCACTTTACCCACCACCATTGCACTATACGTACTTTCCCCTACAATTTCCTTACTTGACTATTTGACCACTGCTTGACCACTGCTTGACCACTTCATCGATCATTTTAATCACTACCATAATCTTAGGCACATCGTCCTCTACAATTTAAGTGGTCACTCGACCACTTGACCACTACTTGACCACTACTTGACCACTAATTTACCACCCTTTAAGCATCACCATGTCGCTACAACTACTTTCCGCTAAAATTTATTCACTTGACCACTTGACCACTGCTTGACCACTACTTGACCACTAATTTACCACCCTTTAAACATCACCATATCGTTACAATCACTTGTCCCTAAAATTTCCCTAAAATTTTCCTCACTTACCCAACGCTTGACAACTGCTTGACCACTACTTGACCACTACTTGACCACTAATTTACCACTAATTTAAGCATTACCATGTCACTACGACCAATTTTCCCTACATTTTCCTTACTTGACCACTAATTTACCACCCTTTAACCATCACCATGTCGCTACAATCACTTTCCCCCTAAAATTTTCCTTACTTGACCACTGCTTGACCACTGCTTTACCTCTAATTTACCACTCTTTAATCATCACCATCTCATTACAATCACTTTTCCCTAAAATTTCCTTACTTGACTACTTGACCCTTACTTGACCATTGCTTGACCACTGGTTGACCAGTGTGTAATTGCGAACACCTCTTATTATATTTATGACCACCCCTATATCACTCCTACTTGATCACTAATACCCACCCCTTACCATCAAATGACACCCATTATAACTTTATAAGCTTTCCTTTGTAATGATGGTAGTGAATAAGCTGCATACCACCCTTTACTTTCACTACTATCACTCTGTTCAGATGATAGTAACCATCTACACCTCTTACTTCGTCGAGTATAACCACGACCCATCACACCCTTGTTTATACATTACTCACCACGCATACTAACACATTCATATACGTAACCACCATATATCCAACCCATGAGTAGAAACCACGACTCATCACACCCTTGTTTATACATCACTACACCAGGCATACTAATACATTCATATACGTAACCAAAATATATACAACCCATGAGTAGAAACCACGACCCATCACACCCTTGTTTATACATCACTACACCACGCATACTAATACATTCATATACGTAACCAAAATAACTTACAACCCTCCCTCATCCGTACTCACACCCTCTCTTTCTATTTCCAGTACTACCCCTTCATCCGTACTCACATCCTCGGTTTCTATTCCCACCGAATACTTTTACCTTAATTACTTTCACACCCGTCAAAAAACCGTTCCCACACGCCGCCAAAAAATTTACCGAGTCGACAATTTTCCCCAAAAAAATACCCCCATATTTCCTTCATAAACCCTATCAGCCGCAAGATTCTGGTTGCATAATATGTGGCTGGGTTCCCTAATATACTACTAGTGACAGACCCTACACACTCATGAGTAAGAACTAATTTTAAGTATGAAAATAAATTAACCTAACATATAATTGGTTAGATGAAGTATCAGAATAGATGAAGTATAAGAATATTTAGATAATGGTTAGAACATCTGTCTGGACAATAAAAGCCTACTGTGTTGTAATTCCCTCTTGTTTTACTAATTAACGGCCACAACCTCGTCATGTGTAATGACCAATGTTGATAAGGCAGATGTTGCCTGAGCCTTTTGGGATGGTGTGTATATTGTAGTGGAACAGATACAGCACCATTGTCTGGAGAGACTGATGCGGCAGGGGGTGACTGGAGGATCTGGCTGACAATCAGTACTGCGAAGAAAGACCAGAGATACGCATAATCAGGTTGCAAAAGATACAATTAGTATTGGGACTCTTCGTTATCTTTTACGATGAAGACGGAGTCCGTATGGGAATGTCCGGAGTGCTGTGATATCGATTTCTTCACTCAACACAACTCTCTGGACACATTTTATATGGGATCTCCCTCTCAGTAAAAGTATAAACATCTCGTAAAGACGAATGATACATATAGCATACTATATGTGGCATATGTTAGTTAGTTAGTTAGTCGCAGTTCCAACTTCACAGCAACGGGTCGTCCCCACTATGCTCCGTTCCTGTGCCAGTTAACATCACACAAAATGCTCCCCACTGCCCAATGTGAAAAGTGGAAAAGACAGGAGTCTCGACAAACAACATCCCGCACAGATACACTGTGCATAATGCCGCCGCCAGAATGTCAACACAATAGTCCCCCACAAAACATCCAGTTCATCTCTGATGGAATCGGCAGTCATTTTCCCATCTGGATGTTTCCTAGATGTTCACCCACACAGTCCACGAAATACAGTGGCATATAGTGTAATATGTGGCATATAGTGTAATATATGGTATATATACAGGGTGTTTCTAAAGTCTCACTACAATGTGTATGTAGAATAATTTAAAAACGTCGTCATCAAAAATGTGCCCCACAATCCATCCTGAAACATTATGCAGCGAATGGCTGTCGTCTGGTGAGTAATTCTTTGCACTTCAAACAGAACGGCGTTATCGATGGAAGAAAGACTGTTTTTGGTTGAACAAGTGCTTAGAAATGGCGGTCGATACACACGGATGGTTGTTAAAGTGTTAAAGCAAGATTTCCTGTTAAACAACATCCTCATCGCATTACGGTTATACATTTGTTGAATATGTTATAATGTATACTTCATTAGTACTTACAAGCTTCCCAAAATAGCGTTAGATAATAGCTGTGACAATTGTAGCTAATATAATGAATTTTAGCACACTCTTTAATGACGTCGTGTAATTCATATTTCAAAATTTTTCTACATACAAAGTGTAGAGAGACTTTCCAAACACCCTGTAGTATACTGTAAGTGTGTATTGTATAAAATATTGAGTATATATTTGTGCAGTCCAATCGGCATTCCATATGTTTCATTGGTTTCTATGCTAATATTACTTCTAATAAACTACATATTTCTCTTTTCTTGAGCCATAATCTCTACTGTGGCGATTCACAATTACTCAAATTGTAGATGACACTATATATTATGTTATCTAAGCTAATGAATAGCAAGAGTAATGCAATCTATGCGCTTTGAAATTCTAAAACTTATCACAGTTTATTCGTTGGTCTTTAAAGTTACCATTTCACAACAAGTTCTTATATGTTCTTTGAACGTATGGATATCACACCATTGTATTCTCTTTTCCTTCAACAGTTCAAAATGAAGCTAATAGCTGTTATTTGCACTTCTGATTGTCACAAAAGAGTTGTTTACGCTCTTTACACTTGTAGACATGACACAATTGACCAATATTTATTTCATGTAAAATGTCATCTCCCTGGGCATTGGTTTGCCATTTGTTGACAATGAAAATAATAAACCTGCGGAGGAAACATTGTTAACCTCAACATAATGGGAGAAAGTCTGTATGTGTTGTGCTGTATGGTTATCTGGCTAGATGATAACATGCTGTCTGTATGTGTTGTGCTGTATGGTTATCTGGCTAGATGATAACATGCTTCTGGGGCGATGTGAAGATCCTGAACCGGTCTCCTAGAACTCACTACATAGTCCCCGTGGAGATGGTATTTGAGCGCTGTGTCAGGAAGAAAGTCTCTACACCAACAAGACACCATCACATGCCAGGCTTGTTCAGGAAGAACGTCTCTACACCAACATGACACCATAACATGCCAGCCTTGTTCAGATAGAACGTCTTTACACCAACAAGACATAATCACATGCAAGTCTTGTTCAGGAAGAACGTCTCTACACCTTTATGACACCATCGCATGTCAGCCTTGTTCAGGAAGAACGTCTCTACACCAACATGACACCATCACATCACAGCCTTGTTCAGAACTCAGGCGGTCTCGACTCCGTCGTTTTAGATGTAAGAGTTAAATTTAAGCTTCCAGAGGATTTAACACAAACCCACCAACCATCCACAGATAGACTGAGCGAACGACCAAACGAAGTAACGGACTTTTCATAATGTTGAGAATTGGGCGCGCAAGCCCTTCTAACTTTCTTAACTTCTTGTCTATCTCTTTCTAAACATAATGTTATCATATATCACCTATGATACGTATCTGGGAAACCAACAATAGTATGGAAATATGTGTTATAAACGCATGGGAATTGTAAAAAAAAAAAACAAAAAAAAACTCATGTATGTTTACAGACTAATCATCACTTGGTGGGTAATATGTGCGCCTTAACTTTAAGAGACAATCTGAGGTTACAATTGGTCGACTTTAGGAGCAAAATTAATTTTAAATATTCCTCCGAAGTCGGAGAGTGTCTGCCTGTACGGCGAGGAACCACCAGTCTGCACACCAATAAGCCAGACATGGGACAACGGATACTCACGCAAACCTCAGGTCCTGTATGACATCACACTGATGTTGGACAACAGGATGCCTTCATCCGACATTCAGGACTTCGCATTGGAGCTCAAGCCAACGAACACAAGCAAGCAAGCAATTTTAAATATCTGCCCCGATGCGGGTTCGAACTCCCGACCCCTGATTCGACAGGCGAGCATCTAGCTCTGCACTATCGCGGTGGGTAGAACCACAAGCCAAGGTCAGACACGACGAGCATCTAGCCCCTACACTATCATGTTGGATAGAACCACAAGCCAAGGTCAGACAACGCTGGCTAATAAATAACAATGACCTACATTTATCCAGCTCATTGGGAAGCCGATGTCGTGATGACCTTATCTAAATCTGCAGGTCAGCCAACAGGTCGTGTCTTGTTGATAGATAAAACCACGTGACCATTATCATAGTCATTATTCTCATTAATGTGCACATAACTGGGTGTAACTTAATGACTGGAATATACATAGTCATCATCATCATTCCTTGCCTCCATAAAAAATAAACATTTATTGTTTGGCGCTTATAAGGTAGAAGAAAGAAGGAGAGATTACAAGACACACATTAGACAACATACAAATGGAGAAGTATAGTTACCCACCGGGATGTGAATGTATCACCTCGAAATTACGACAACCTCTAGCTGCTGCTGCTGCTGCTACTGCTACTGCTGCTACTGCTGCTACTGCTGCTGCTACTACTACTATTACTACTACTACTACTACTACTACTACTACTACTACTACTACTACTACTACTAATAAGTACTCTGACTTAATACATCTCTGTCGACAGATGAGCGAACTATTGTGTGTACTATCTTACATAGCACAGCCCTGGCGATAAATGAGTGAACTAATATGTACTCTGTTTGTCATAGTACACCTTCTTGGCGATAAATAAGCGAACTTGTATGCACTCTGTTTGACAATGTACCGCCCATGCGATAGATGAGCGAACTACCATGTACTCTGTTTGACATAGTACCTTGATGGCGACATATGAATGAACTAATATGTACTCTGTTTGATATAGTATCTTCCTGACGACAGATGAGTGAACTAATATGCACTCTGTGTGACACAGCATCTCACTGGGCTACAGTCCTTAGACAATATAATAACTCAAAGCTGGAGATGTTGCCAGCCCACGTCTAACCCCCGCCCGCCCCTGTGTGCCATGCTGAATATGGCCTGGTGACATCTTAGTGTAGATCCTTCTGCTTTCTGAAGTTGGAAAATTAAACAATAGCTCTGCCACACATTTTCCGTTGAGAGGGTGCTTTGGTACCGTGGTGGGTAGAACGTCTCTAGGTCGACCTCACTCCCCATTACCAAAGCTCATGCGGCCTGAATGTCAATAACTCGATGTGAGACACGACACTCAGACTTCTAGATCATCCACTCTCAGACAACCAACCAACCACAGAAAGAAACAGAATAAACCCATATATATGTTTCTCCCACAGGATTTATAATTGTTTTACTTCTTCATGCTATTTCCATTCATAACATTAGAGCTATGTTTAACTTATTAATCCATTGTCCACACACAACAAACACAACTTCACTGACAAAAAGAAATCAGAAATCAAAAGATGGCATAAACATAAAAATGTTATAGATGACATAATGACTTATACAGCGGCTGAGGGCGAGATACATATGTAGTGTTTCAAACACAGTTTTGTTTCTATAATAATCAGTTTATTAATTTGACACTTCTATAATTTACGTAGCGAACGACACCATCATCTCAAAAGCACAAAAAATGATTCCTCACAAAAGATAGAATAAGCAAAAAAACAAAAACAAAAAAAACGCACACACAGAGGAAACTCTCAGGTTAATAGAAGAAAGGAAAACATTGAAGCAAATAGTCATAGGACCAAGTAACTGCACCTAAAGAAACAGTACGAGACATATCTGAAGTTATATCAGGGAAGACAAGAAGCAATTTGTCATGAGTACTTATAATAAAACAGAGCATCTTGTCATGAGTACTTATAATAAAACAGAGCATCTCGGGTTGGAAATAAAATGTAGACAATTGTTTAAGGAAATCAGAACACTCGCAGACGAATGCAGACCTTCACTACATGTAATAAATGATAAGTATACCGACACTATAACAGAAAGCAAAGATATACTAGAACGATGGAAGGATCACTGTGGATGAATGTACGAAGATACTTCAAGGAGCTCAGATAGTACATAAGAAAATATAGAGAAAGAAAGAGAATCTCTATTAGAGTAAGCTTTATCAACGATACAGTCTGAAGAAAGGGAAGTCACCAAGTTGTAACCACATAAATGGGATCTAATCTAGGCAGAAGAAGAAACCAGCGTCCATAACCACCATGCCTTGTGTGGCAAGATCTGGAATAGCTCTAGTTGACCAAAAACATGGAGGAGAACAATCTACATTCTATTACCAAAGAGAGGATATGCAAAGTGTGCACCATGATCAACCCATGTCACTGATAAGTCATGCCAGTAAAATCCTCTTTCTCTTACGAATCATCAGGAAGGGGATTGGAAGAAGATTAAAATATGAGTTACAGGAAGTAGAAGCAGGTTTCAGACTAGGCAGATGAATTAGGCTCCATATCTTCAACACGAGAACCATCTTTGAGACATGTAGAGAGTACACTGTAGATCTTCGCGCTTGATTCCTACAACATCAGAAATTGTTGGACATCATGCGTTATTTGGAGTTTCCAGCACATTTATTAGCCTAATTCAGGTATGATACCAAGATCACCAAAGAGCTGACATAATACTTGGTGAAACATCAAATTGTTTTTACGTGCACCAGAAAGTAAGAAAGTGCAGCACTCTCTCCCCAAACCTATACATCCTATGAAAGTATGTAATTAGAAAAGTAAAAATGTATGAGACCAGAGATTGTTCTGATCGATTTATAATTGGTGGAAACCAAATCCCAGAGCTTAGATATGAGCACAGTTCGCCTCTCAAATAGAACTAAAGAATTAGAAGAACTGATCCTTTCTGTGAAGAGACACGGTGACAGTAAAAATCTGTTTCTTATCTTAAACAAAGCAAAAATAGTGTTCATAGACAAAACAGCATTCCAACTACAGATCACAATTAACAACGAAGTAAATGTAAAATGACACAAACTGAGAACTGATTAAAAGAAATTAGACTCCATTGGCCTTGACCTTGGTTTGCTCAGTTCATATTACGGACTTGAACTAACCCAGAGAACAAAGCTGAAGGAAATGGAATCTGGTCATACATTTCAGTGTCAGGGCTTTTATGAGTTACAAAAAAGAGGGTCAGTACTAGCCTCACGTTAAGGTGTGGCTGTTGGCTGTCCACACTGACCACCCAGGTATGATGTAAATGACTGCCCATTGGTGCAGATTACATATTTTAACGAATTTTGTGTAAGTGAAGTAAACCACTGAACCAGTTCTTGGGGTGCTGGACAAGGACAAGATAGTGGCTGAGTCGTGGTCAAAGTTATCTCTGTCTGAGAGTTCAATAGAGTAAAAGCTAGAGGTATTTCTGTTAGGTGTGAATTAGTCAGGGATAGGGATTGCAATGATGCCAGATCTGCGAATGCTGAAGGTAAGATTGTTGAGATGGGATTGTCATCCAAACTTAGAGTGCGTAAAAGGTTGAGATTTCTCAAGGTTGAGTTTGTAATGATTGCTATTTTGTTGGAGCTCAGGTCTAGGTATGTCAAACTTGACGGGAAGCTGTTTGGTTCAATACTTGTGATTAGGTTGCCTGACAAATCTACATGGGATAGCTGGGGCATGCTAGCAACATCTTGTGGTACAGATGAAAGCCTATTGTCTGAAAGGAACAACGATATTAGAGACGCGGGCAGTGAGCCAGGAGGAATATCAGATATTATGTTTTTATCTAAGCCAAGCCATGTTATACTTGTCAGTTTTGAAAAGTTTGCAAT
This sequence comes from Cepaea hortensis, assembly GCA_963921405.1. Taxonomy (NCBI): domain Eukaryota; kingdom Metazoa; phylum Mollusca; class Gastropoda; order Stylommatophora; family Helicidae; genus Cepaea; species Cepaea hortensis. The sequence goes on from OY992889.1 coordinate 15,535,773, forward strand.
GCTGGTCAGCCCAACTGAGTCCAAAGATAAGAAGATGAGCTTCTGAGCAAATGGAAACCTTGTGATCTTTTCAATTTCAGTCGCATTTGCAATATTATTGTAACTTAAGAAAAGGGTGTCAAGACTTGAAAGAACTGATAATGCGTGTGGTACTTGAGTCAAGCCAGTAATTGAAAGGTAAAGGTTTGTCAGTGAGTCTTTGATAGAGTTAAACGCGTCGTCAGGTATATATTCCAAAGCGTTAAAGCTTAAATCGATGCTACGTAGCAAACGAAAGTCGGAAATCCAGCTGGGCCATGAAGATAAACCAACTTTCTTTAGTTCAAGATCCACAAGAGTAGCAGCAATCTGTTTCAATGTAGCAGTGTCCCAATCTTGTATAACGGTATCATCAATTGCTAGGAAGGACAATGCGGTCAGTTTCTTTAGTGCTGTTGGTAAACTGTTAAACTTTACTCCTCTAATGTCTACAAAATATAGTGTTGCCGCCGATGTATCGAAGGCGTCGTCAGAAATATCAGTGAATGGGTTATTCACAAGGTCTATTGTTGTAAGACCAGGGGGTAGACTATTGTTGGATATAGTGGTTATGCTTCCTTCCTGAAAAACAAATCAACAGAATAATGTAGTTGAAGAAGAAACATGATGCATATAAAATCGTCATGATGTAGCTATTCCTATGTCCATCATCCGACCTTCTGAAAAGTGTCTAGATTCTTTCCTCGCTCTCCCGCCTCTTGCACTCACATCAACGGATTCTGCAGTGCCCTGTGTCCATCTTAGTGCTGGTCGATTCCTGTCTCGTCATTCAGGAACCGCCAATTTTCTGATCAAGCCATTTTGACGCATAATATGGCCAACTTATTCCAGTCACAATGCTATTTGTGTGACTTGTTTCATCTATGCACAGATCGCATAGAACGCCAGTATGTTGACTTCTCATTGACCGAAATATACATAAAATATATTTGTGACATGTAAGTTGAACAGACCCAGTTTTGTTCTATAGTGATTGTGAAATGGTTTACCGACACTCAGCATTCAGAGGAGTGGTCAGACGGACACGTAATCAGAATAATTGTTACTGTTAGCAAATTGACTCCTCGCTGTTTGTTGAAAATAAAGATGGAGCTCGTATGGGAATGTCCTGTTTGCTGTGATTCCAGTTCTTGACAAAACAACAGCTATGACAATATACTATAACTTTCTCAATGGCAGTCACATTACTTTGGCTTCACACCTAGTCCTGTCATGGCATTTATCACATTCACAATCTATGACAATACGCTATAACATTTCAATAACAACGTTATTTCTTTTCCTTCACAGCTAGTTCTGTCATGTCAGTGTTACCATATACAACATCTGTGACAATCACTAAAACTGTTCAATGACAGCAACATTTATTTGGCTACATCACCAGACCTGTCATATTTTGTGCCGGCCACGTGACCCGGTATTCACCGAGACCTGGGTCAGCTAGACTGGAAATTACCTCTCCCCCCCCCCCCTTTCCCCCCTTCCTGGTGAGAAAAACTGTGATTAGAGCCGGATTTGACCATATAGTCTACAAGCCCGGCAAGGCAATCTGCCGATGGAGGAGCAATCCAGCAAAGAAACCTAAACTGTCGAAGTGGGACGATGTTGAAATAAGTGACACGGCACTAGGAAGTGGGTGTTCACTCATTACAATGCACAAATCTCTGGAATAGACGTTGAAGGAGAACGATCGTAGATCGTAGATCGACGTTGATCGCTGAAGTAGGCAATATACGTAGACGGCAAGCTGGAATCACGGTATGTTTATAGTCTCACTTTTCATATGCTACAGTCGGTGTTCAGAAATCTACTTCATTGTTTTATTTCTAATAGTGCTGATCAATAATTGTAAATGTACTTCTGTGTTATTTTAATGGCTTCAGCCGATGTTATTTCTGCATAATTGTAATTACAGTCCATCAATCATGTGCCATGCCGGGAAAGCGTGGGCGGTCATGACTCGCTATTTCACTCGATCACCAGAGTCGTGGATCAGCTCAGTGTTCCTGTCTCGTCCATGCCATGTGGCCAAGCCATCCAGGTATTTTCTTCTCGGTCTTCCTCTTGGTCTGTTCCCTTCGATCTTGCCAGCTGTCACTAAGTTCTCCAGTCCATTTCTTCTCATAACATGTCCAAAAAATTTTGACTGTCTACGTCTAATTTCTCTAATCAATCTACGATTTTCATTTGTCTCTTGTAGTACTTGGTCATTGGTTTTTCTATCTGTCCATGGTATTCTTTGCATTTTCCTCAGAAACCACATTTCTGCAGCCATCAGATGTTTTTCAGCTTGACTGCACATTGTCCAAGTTTCACATCCATACAAAAGAACAGGCTCTATGTATCCCCTCAACACTCTTTTTCTCGTTTCAATTGACATCATTTTATTGGTCAGAATGTTTTTCATCTTGCTAAAGGCTACTTTCGCAATGTTCTAATCTCTTCAAGGCATCTGCCATCAGATGTTATGACTGTTCCGAAATAATTGAACCGATTCACTTGTTGAAGAATATTCCCATTTACTTGTATATTACATTGTGGTACTTCGTTCTTCCTAGTGACGACCATAACCTGTGTCTTCCTACAATTTAATTCCAACCCCAGCTGCTCACTGTGTACAACCACAGCGTCTACTAATTGTTGCAGATCCTGTGATTGTCTGCAATCAATACTGTATCATCTGCATATCTAATGTTATTTATGTTTCGTCCTCCAATGCTGATTCCATTTAGGTCTTCTACATTTCTGAAAATATTTTCACTGTATAGGGAGAAAAGATCTGGAGACATTACACATCCCTGCCTAACACCTCTCTTAATAGGTTGGTATTGTCCTACTTCATTATCAATCCTTATGGCAGCTTGTTGTTTCCAATATATGTTTTTTATAAGTCTAATGTCTTTCCCATCAATTTTTAGATCTGCAAGCATATCCACAATGTTGACATGTCTAACTCTATCAAAAGCCTTTGTGTAGTCAATAAAGCAAAGATGTATATCCTTGTTTACTTCTAAAGCACGTTCAATAACTGTTCGCAGCATATACACAGCATTTACTGTACCCTTTCCTTCTACAAACCCACATTGTTCTTCCCCTATTTCAGGTTGTATTTTCTTCCTCACTCTTTGCATAATAATTCGTAGCAAACTCTTCGTGATGTGACTCATTAGAAAAAGTGTTCTATGTTGATCACATTCCAAGGTTCCTGATTTCTTTGGGATTGCAATAAATACAGAGTTACATAATTCGGAAGGTATATCTCCGGTATCATATAATGTGTTCAGCAGTCTGGTGACTTGATCTATTCCATATACTTCTAACGCATTTAAATTGTGATGTTATCTGAACCGGGGGTCTTGCCAGCTTTCATATGTTTAAGAACATTCCGAACTCCATCTTTAAACTTGGCGGTCCTTCATTATTAAATCTAATATCACACTGTTCATCTCTGTTATCATCATAAAGGTTTTTCACATAATCTGACCATACAAGTAGAATCTGACCTTTTTCTATTATAATTTCGCCATCTTTACTTTTTAGACAGCCTGCTGATGTACTTGTTCTTTTATTAGTATGTTCCTGAATTCTTTTGTGCACTGGTTTGGCATTTTGACTGTGTTGTTTTTGTTGTTGTTGTTGTTTTCTTTGAATTGCTATGCAATTTTTCTCAAGTCATGCTTCTTTTGCCTCCTTACATAATATTCTGACTTGTCTGTGAATTTCTTCATATTTGGAGGGATTATTGTTGTTGAGTCTTCTTGTTTCCTTTAATTGTAAAATTTCTTCATTCATCCATTTCTTATGACCCGCCTTCTTTAATTTTGGAATAGTTGTTTCTGCAGCCAAATTGATTGCACTTTTCAACATTTCCCATTGATCATCCACGTCTTGAAATAGGATCTGTAGATCAGACAATATATCAATTCTGTTCTGTACTACTAAGTTGAATTTGTTTTGTATTTCCTTGTCATTTCTCAATGTACACAGATCATATTTAGAGTTTCCACAGTTATATACCTGACTTTCTTTAACTTTAGCCTAAATGTACCTGTAAGTAAGCTGTGGTCATTATAACAATCAGCCATGGGAACTGTTTTTGCAATTGTTTTTGCATTTTGAAACCTTCTGCTAATCAGAATGTAATCAATGTGGTTTCTAATCCTGCTATCAGGGCTCCTCTTTGTCCATAATATTTTAGGGTGTTGTTTAAACCAGGTGTTTCCGATAATCATTTCCTGCTCTTTTGTCCATTCTACAAGTCTGTATCGTCTTTCGTTTCTCTCTCCCAAACCATGGTTTCCCATTGTGTATCCATGACCTTGATTTCCTACTTTTGCTTTGAAGTCACCTATTATGATGTTTATTTCTGAATGTTTACATTTCTTTAAAGCAAACTCTATGTCGTTATAAACTTCCTCTACACTATCTTCACTGGGTTCTACTGTTTGGGCATATATTTGAATAACATTTATGTTAAAAGGTCTGCCGCTTAATTTAACCAGTAGTACTCTGTCCAATATCCTCGAACAGGCTTTGATGTATGCCGATCCAAGATAATTGCTACACCTCTTTGTTGATCTTCTCTTTCAGAATAAATAATCTTAACATCTTCATCTATCTTAACCCCTCCTCCTGTCCATCTCGTTTCGCACATCCCTAATATATTAATGTTCACTCTATTCATTTACTGTTTGATATGTAATTGTTCGTCGTCGTATAACGTCCTAACATTCCATGTTGCTAGTTTTAATGTTTCTGTCCTTGTCTTGGGATGATCGGTAATTAGGCGAATCATAATGAACTAGGCGCTTTTAAAGAAGGTAGGTTACTGTTGCTGACCACACTGGCCTGTGACGCTAGCCATTGTCCCGTGAAAAAGATCTGCCTACCGTCGCGAGAGTTGCGACTATAATTACAGTGTTTACAGTTATTCAGAACGCAACTTAAGCTACATTAAATGTTTAGTGTGCTAAACAAATTATCTTATTTCTCAAAGGCAGCAGCGAAACAGACTTACCCCAAATGAGAGTTGTGTAATCCGGCTTACATTGACTCCTGTATTCAATGGCGGGATTTGTTGTAGATTACTACATACTATACTGTATTCATCACACGTACATCCCTGCAGACAGACGGCAAAAGTGACATAAACTAGCTCAAACCTAACACAGAGATGGTAGCCGTTGAGAGAGGCCAGTTGTACACATGTAACTCCGTGAACAGTTCCAGGACTAGTGGCACACAACATTGCCAGTATCATCATGTAGCCAGACTTGTGTAGAACATGGCTCTCATCACAACCCGCCAGACAGTGTCTCCATTCTTGACCAGTTCTCCTGTCTCGTGCAGTTTCCTGTCCAAGGCTGTCATTGACAGATGTCCGCCATCAAGCTGGTCGTACCCTGTCTCTGCTTTCAGGTACAATTATAATTCCCTCTATCCCACTGTGATGTGCTAGCGTATTCCAGTTTCTGACACATGATATTGTTTCCAGGCCAACTGACTTCGATGTCTGGAGTTTGTAGAAGTTCAGCATTTGCCTTCTCTTTGATTCACTATCAGTTTAACATAAAACATCCAGTATAGGCTTAGATTCTACAGTGAAAGAATCAGTATACATTCTAAGGCGTTCGTGCACTAAGCTGAGATTATACTACTGTAAGTTAAAAAGTCAGAGATTGGTTCACTACTGGATATTTTCATGTACAGTGTGGATGTCGTTAAAACCAAGTCAATTCCGGGTGGAAAACAAACAATGGGCAAACTGAAATATTCCACATGCATCATTTATAAGAGACACGGACAATATATGACAGTCTGCAAACACTTCACAGACAATCAACTTGAATATGGAACTACTTAACATTGAAAACTACTTTGGGACATACACAGAATGTTACCACCCACACTGAACAGTCGAGAAAGCAATGGGAATATAATATACAATGGTAACTTATGTGTGGGAATCAAAACATCAAACGAAATTGCATCCCTAATGAAATTTGTCTATAACACTAAAGGCAGGAGATTCTGATGAACGTAACTGTGGAACTGGCAAAATGAGAGTCAAACATTCGTAGCAGGAGTGTTCAACACATGCAGAACACAGAAAAGTGAGGACACCCTATATGGAGGTGTAAACAAGCTTAAGGTGACTGGTGCTTTTTTTTATTTTTTTATTTATTCATGCTGACGTCTGAAAGTGAACGAAGAAGACGAAGGAGAATCAGAACACAAACACTCGTTATCAGAAGACGAATTCCATAGTGGGAGACTCAGATCTTAGGATAATGACACGAGAGATTAACATACCGGGTGACCCAAAGAAAAAACGGAACCAACAAATCTTTGAAAGTTTTGGGCATCATTGGAACGACGCGGGCTATTGGATCGAGATCAACAGTGGTTCCAGCAAGCATGGAGCCACCCAACACACATCAAATGACTCTCTATCCTGGCTGAGAGCGCATTTCAGGGGAGACTGATCAGCATGAAGTGTGACTTGTAGTAAGCACCACATTCACCTGACTTGAACCCCCTAGAATTTTATCTATTTTGGTATCTCAAGGATAATGTGTACCAGAACAACCCTACAAATATTGGTGAACCAAAGGCAGTAATCACAGAAAAGATCAGGGAAATCCCCACAGAGGAATGCGGTCGAGTAATTGACAATTTAGCGCAACGTGTACAAGTGTGAATCCAATGCTGCGGAGGCCACTTGGAGCATAACTTTTATACACAGCTACCGAGGTAGTTGAAACTTTTGAAAATGATTGTACACCGACTGAAGTTTACGTTCACCAAATTTCAAGAAATTTGCTTGACCTTTGTAGGATTTAATAAACCTTTTATGGGTTCTGTTTTTTTTTTTTTTTTTTTTTTGGTCACCCTGTATTATGCCAGAGCAAAGGCATAATTGGACAGGTATAAAGAACAACTTCTGATTGTCTACATCAACGGTAGGAAAACTTTTATTGAATTCGCACATTCCATCAAGATGCAATGGTCTGATCTTATTGCCGGATGATAAACTGATTGTGGTAAATTAAAGTAAGAAATGCAGAAATTCTAAAAGAGGTCCATACAAGAACAAAGACACATTTGAAGGAAAACATTTGTGAAAGAGCCGATTCTCTTTAGTCACATAATTAGAAGTGAATCACGGATATTATTGTTAGACCTCATGCCATAAAGATGGAACATGGCACAGTGGCGCCAGGGAGACATGGCAACAAGAGCCCTCTGAGAGAGCGAGGGTATTCGAGGTGCGTCTGACAGACACTGAGACTGGGCTGTTGGCGTTAACAACCGAAGTACAAATTAACATTATTCGCTTCAAGGTGGCTACCCTCAAAGTAGTTCAAGTTAAATTTCACCAAAAGTTTCGCTCAAAGCAATTCTCCGCGAAGTAATTCTCTCGAAAATACTTAACGTTAGAGCTACTAGCTTACAAATAGTTCCATCCACAGAAATGCCTTTAAAAGTAGCTCCCGTCAAAGACGATCCCTCTAAAGTACTTCTCTTTATTAAGTTTACTTCAAAGTGGTTTAATCAACAGCAGATCTCATCAATGAAACTATTACTGGGGTAGTACTTGACTATGCCGTGACGACGTCAAAGGGGCATTTGTTTGCCATCAGCGTGGAATGTTTTTCATTATAGCTCTGCTAACATCGGTTATTCCAAGAGTTGCGCAGAAATTATTTACATCTTAAAATGTTCAGGGGACATTAAAACTGGACTTTGTTTTATACATGGACATTACATCATACAGACCAGGTTGTCCATACTAATGGTTACATTTGAGGCAGTAGGACAACAGCAACAACAGTAAGAAGAAGAAGGAGAAGAAGAAAGAAGAAGAAGATGAAGAAGAAGAAGAAGAAGAAGAAGAAGAAGAAGAAGAAGAAGAAGAAGAAGAAGAAGAAGAAGAAGAAGAAGAAGAAGAAGAAGAAGAAGAAGAATCACCGGCAGCAGCAGAAGAAGAAGCAGCAACAGCAGCATAAGAATAAGAGTAGAAGAAGAAGAGATAGAATGGGAAGAGAAAGAGGAGGTTTTGAAATGCAACACAACTTTAATCAGGTATAACACGTAGTGCAATGTCAACTAGAAGTGATCTCTTTTTGAACACCTGTGCTAAAATATACAACTATTCTTTAGTGACATAATTGTTTCTTCTTATTATAAAAAAGAAAAAAACAACTCATGTATGCAACATGTTTACTGCAGCTAATGTTAGGGTCTCCCACGACGAACAGCTCCAGGGATAGGAACCAGACGAAGAAAGACACAAACCTGCTGCCTTGTAGGTAGACTGTGGGCAGCAAACCAGAAAAGTGCTCTTCGAAGTTCATTGTACCGAGCTACAGGCTTGACAAAGCAATGCAACGCAGTTCACCAAATGGTGTCATAATGTCTACAAATGCAAAAAAGTTTGCTGGCCGTGACGTCCTATAAAGAAACGTTCTAGATGATGATGATGATGATGATGATGATAGTGATAATAATAATGATAATGATTGTGATCATAGTTAGATGATAGTGACGACGATAATGATGATAATCATGATGATAGTGATAAAGTATAACAAAGTTGTCGAACTCACCGAGTCATTATAGGGACACACCTGAGCCAACGTCTGCACGACACACATGACCCCAATAAACCATACAATGTCACAATTTCTCACAGATTCCGCCATCTTGTAGCTGCGCTTGTATCTGATCACACATTTCAGTAAAGTAAAGAGTTTTACATTGTCTTTCTTTTCTAGAATTCCTCGCTATGTTGTCTACAAATTTATCAATCGTTATCTGATATATTTTTTTTTCTAGAATTCCTGACTGTGTTATCTACACATTTATCTATCGTTACCTGATATATTGTTTTCTATAATTCCTGACTGTGTTATCTACACATTTATCTATCGTTACCTGATATATTGTTTTCTAGAATTCCTGACTGTGTTATCTACACATTTATCTATCGTTACCTGATATATTGTTTTCTAGAATTCCTGACTGTGTTATCTACACATTTATCTATCGTTACCTGATATATTGTTTTCTAGAATTCCTGACTGTGTTATCTACACATTTATCTATCGTTACCTGATATATTGTTTTCTATAATTCCTGACTGTGTTATCTACACATTTATCTATCGTTACCTGATATATTGTTTTCTTGAATTCCTGACTATGTTATCTACACATTTATCTAACGTTACCTGGTATATTGTTTTCTAGAATTCCTGACTGTGTTATCTGCACATTTATCTATCGTTACCTGATATATTGTTTTCTTGAATTCCTGACTATGTTATCTACACATTTATCTAACGTTACCTGGTATATTGTTTTCTAGAATTCCTGACTGTGTTATCTACACATTTATATATCGTTACCTGATATTTTGTGTTCTTGAATTCCTGACTATGTTATCTACACATTTATCTAACGTTACCTGGTATATTGTTTTCTAGAATTCCTGACTGTGTTATCTACACATTTATCCATCGTTACCTGATATATTGTTTTCTTGAATTCCTGACTATGTTATCTACACATTTATCTAACGTTACCTGGTATATTGTTTTCTAGAATTCCTGACTGTGTTATCTACACATTTATCTATCGTTACCTGATATATTGTTTTCTTGAATTCCTGACTATGTTATCTACACATTTATCTAACGTTACCTGGTATATTGTTTTCTAGAATTCCTGACTATGTTATCTACACATTTATCTATCGTTACCTGATATATTGTTTTCTAGAATTCCTGACTGTGTTATCTACACATTTATCTAACGTTACCTGGTATATTGTTTTCTAGAATTCCTGACTGTGTTATCTACACATTTATCTATCGTTACCTGGTATATTGTTTTCTAGAATTCCTTGCTGTGTTATCTACACATTTATCTATCGTTACCTGGTATATTGTTTTCTAGAATTCCTTGCTGTGTTATCTACACATTTATCTATCGTTACCTGGTATATTGTTTTCTAGAATTCCTTGCTGTGTTATCTACACATTTATCTAACTTTACCTGGTATATTGTTTTCTAGAATTCCTTGCTGTGTTATCTACACATTTATCTATCGTTACCTGGTATATTGTTTTCTAGAATTCCTGACTGTGTTATCTACACATATATCTATCGTTACCTTTTATATTGTTTTCTAGAATTCCTTGCTGTGTTATCTACACATTTATCTATCGTTACCTGATATATTGTTTTCTAGCATTCCTTGCTGTGTTATCTACACATTTATCTATCGTTACCTGATATATTGTTTTCTAGAATTCCTTGCTGTGTTATCTACACATTTATCTATCGTTACCTGGTATATTGTTTTCTAGAATTCCAGACTGTGTTATCTACACATTTATCTATCGTTACCTGGTATATTGTTTTCTAGAATTCCTGACTATGTTATCTACACATTTATCTGACTTTACCTAGTATATTGTTTTCTAGAATTCCTGACTGTGTTATCTACACATTTATCTGACTTTACCTAGTATATTGTTTTCTAGAATTCCTGACTGTGTTATCTACACATTTATCTATCGTTACCTGGTATATTGTTTTCTAGAATTCCTGACTATGTTATCTACACATTTATCTGACTTTACCTAGTATATTGTTTTCTAGAATTCCTGACTGTGTTATCTATACATTTATCTGACTTTACCTAGTATATTGTTTTCTAGAATTCCTGACTGTGTTATCTACACATTTATGTGACTTTACCTAGTATACATTTTATGTTCGTTAGCTCGCTTTTAACTTGTTCGTAGTCCCCGCGCGTGCTACTACAGCTGGTAGTTTCTTCTACTAGTTCATGCATGGGACAGCGTTTTGCGTGTGGGTTAGTTTTCCCTATTACCAGCAGTCCCACACCATCAGAATAACCTACTCCACGTCGTTCCTAAGTCCAGGACCAGACGTCAACATTCAAGTCCAAAAGATCTCGTGTGGAACCAATTCCCTACAGCGGTCACCAAAGACATTTTAAGCGCGAATGGGCCACATCGACATCCACACCTAGTATGTGCACATAACAGATAATTTCACTTCCATACCTAGTATATAAACATAACATATTATTCCACTTCCACACCTAGTATATACACCAAACATACTATATAACTTCCACACCTAGTATATACACCTAACATACCATATCACTTCCACACCTAGTATATACACATAACATACTACATCACTTCCACACCTAGTATATGCACATAACACATTATTTCACTTCCACACCTAGTATATGCACACAACAAATTATTTCACGTCCACACCTAGTATATACACATAACATATTATTTCACTTCCACACCTAGTATATACATATATAATATTATTTCACTCCCACACCTAGTATAAACACATAACATATTATTTCACTCCCACACCTAGTATATACACATAACATATTATTTCACTTCCACGCCTAGCATATACACATAACACATTATTTCACTTACACACCTAGTATATACACACAACAAATTATTTCACTCCCACACCTAGTATATACACATAACACATTATTTCACTTCCACACCTAGTATATTGTTTGCATATCCTTTACAGGACATTGCTGTCAACATCAGCATCTTCCAGCTGATTGTTGATTTCTTGGCAAGATTACGCTCAGTAGTTTGCCATTGCTTTCTGGGCGGCCGGCTCACATACCCCGTAAGTTACCGACTCGATTCGAACCACTACTGATTCTCACCGTCGTCACGTCACCTACGAGAGTGTACGACATTACGGAGAAAACTCGCTAACCTCTAGGCCAGAAAGCCGGCACACCTAGTATATACACACAACAAATTATTTCACTCCCACACCTAGTATACACACATAACATATTATTTCACTTCCACACCTAGTATATACACATACATGTTATTTCACTTCCGTACCTAGTATATTTCTAGTACCTTTTCACTTCTACTGAAATATGCATTTCGTGATCAGGATGGTGGTATATACATTCACTCACGCTCAGATGGCGGCCTCTACAATGCTCAGAGATTGAAGGCTAAGACCAAAATTAGGAGGGTACTGATCAGAGAGTTGCTTTTTGCAGATGATGCTGCAGTTACGACCCACTCTGAGGAAGAATTGCAATGTCTACTATCTGCATTCTTCAATGCTTGTTCTGAATTTGGTTTAACAATTAGCAAAAAGAAGACACAGATTATGTCACAGGGTGCACATGGGGTACCATCAATCTTTATTGACGACGCCGAACTAGAGATAGTAGACCATTTTACATATCTAGGATCAGTGGTAAATAGCAAATTATCCCTAGATCAGGAAATCAACATCCGGATTGGTAAGGCAGCAACAACAATGAACAGGTTAAGAAAAAGAGTCTGGGAGAACAGGAAGCTTACTGCCAAAACAAAAGTCCTTGTCTATCAAGCCTGTGTCCTTAGTACTCTTCTCTATGGCAGTGAAACCTGGACAACTTACTCACACCAAGAGAACAATTTAAACAGCTTTCATATGCGGTGTCTGCGAAGAATTCTTGGTATTAAGTGGCAAGACAAAATCACAAATACTGAAGTATTGGAAAGATCAGGTTGTGTGACAGTTTATTCCATGCTCAGTCTTCGTAGACTTAGATGGATAGGACATCTTAGGAGGATGGATGATGGTAGAATACCAAAGGATATCTTTTTTGGTGAATTACAGATGGGTAAGAGATCTCAGGGTCGGCCTCTACTACGATACAAAGATGTGTGTAAGCGGGACATGATTGATACAGGCATTGATAATGCACATTGGGAGCAAGTCGCCGCTGAACGTGTTGCATGGAGGGCAAATATCAGAAATGGAATAAAGTCAAAGGAGAAAATTATTGCAGAAAAGTCACACACCAAGCGTTTGAGATGTAAGATGGTGCATGATGGTGGAAATGACCACGTGTTCACATGCACCCACTGTGAACGGACATTTACAGCGCAAATTGGCCTTATCAGTCACACTCGCTACCGCCATAGTTAAAAGTTATGCCTTTTTAAAGCACAAACTATCGTCTGTCAAGACGGCAAGGTGCCAATGATGACCTAGTATATACATATAACATGTTATTTCACTTCCATATCTAGTATATACACATAACATGTTATTTCACTTCCATATCTAGTATATACACATAACATGTTATTTCACTCCCACACCTAGTATATACACATAATATATTATTTCACATCCACACCTAGTATATGCCATCCATCCATCATGTGCCATGCCGAATAGCGTGGGCGGTCATGATTAGCCATTTCACTCGATCACAAGAGTCGGGGATCCACTCAGTGTTCTTGTCTCGACATTACCACGTGGCCAAGCCATCCAGGTAATTACTTACCTGCTTTCCCCTTGCTCTCTTCTCTTCAGTCTTGCTAGTTGTCACCAAGTTCTCCAATTTATTTCCTCTCATAACGTGTTCAAAAAATTGTGACTATCTACGTCTAATTTCTCTTATCAGTTTACGGTTTCCATCTGCTTTTTGTAGGACTTGCTCGCTGGTTTTTTCTGTCTGACTATGTTATTCTTTGCATTTTCCTCAGAAACTTATCCAGCAGATGTTTTTCAGCTTGTTTAATTGTTGTCCATGGGGGTTGCGTGGTCTCGAGGTATGGTGTCCGCCTCGATTGCTAGAGATCCCGAGTTCATGCCCCGGTGAGGACTGGGATTTTTTTTTTTTCACGTAGACTTCTAGTAATAAAATTGCCCCTGTTTTCTGGGTAGTGGGATCGGACGCACGTGTGTATTGTTGAGCAGGTAAAAAATCCCTTGGCAGTTGGAAATCGAAAAAGAGTAGCCTAACGGCGCTGCCCGGGCAAAATGTCGAATTAAAGATCTACCCAAAGCATTTCAGGATCCACGCCGGTGCTACGGAGTTCGTGCAATAAGCTGAGTTTCTCCAGATTTAGGTTTGAGTTAAGAGGAGAACGAAGCACGTATGGGTTACACCCGTGTGCCGTGATGTTGATCCATCGACTAAACTAAACTAAACTAAACTTACTCATTGTCCACACTCTTCACCCATACAAAAGTACAGATTCTATATAGCATCTCAATACTCTTTTTCTCTTTGCAACTTTGCAAATGACTTCCTTTTATTGGAAAGGATACCTTCGCTATGGCGATTCTTGTTTGAATTTCTTCAAAGTATCTGCCATCAGATGTTATAACTGTTCCGAGATAATTGTACAATAATAACATAACATTAAAATAATATAGCAGCACTTTTAGATTCCAGGAATAGCTGTATAATCGGCGCGGTGGTGATGTCCTAGAATCTACATTGAAGCGGAGATATTTCTTTTTCAATGACTTAGGCGCCAGATGGCCAGATTCTAAATTGTGACCAGGATTGTTTCTGAGTACTAAAGGCTGACAACGTCATACTGTTCACATCACTAACTTAGTGGCGACTGCCCTATCAATATTTCCAACACCTTATGATGAACAAAATAGAGAACAAGAACCAACGGCAAATTACATCATTAAAGAATTCCTAATTACAGACGATCAAGCACTTATTGCAACATCAGAAGAACTACTAGTCTGCATGAATAGTCTAAACGAAGTGTGTAAGGTGCATAACCAAAGCTGGACAATGACAGGAAAATGAGAAACGGAAAATTATAACGTGAAATGAGATCCTGATTGGAATACTATTGACACAAGAAGAGAGAAAATAAGAAGTGATGACATCAGGACTGCAGTGTGGGTAATATAAGCGCTAGATTTCATTAGAAAACAGCAAGTGAGATGGTTCAGCGACATGACTAGACTATCAACTAACAATATACTACAGCAAGAAATGATGTACAGACCTAATGGAACCAGACGAAGAGACCGACCATCTAAACGATGGGCAAAGGGAATAACAGTCCTTAGGAATCTGAATTTATGAAGTCCACAATCGGGAACTTCCCCGCTGTTTATGCTTCACTTCGACATCGCAAAATACAAGAGAAACAACATGAGAGAGAGAAGAGAGAGAGAGAGAGAGAGAGAGAGAGAGAGAGAGAGAGAGAGAGAGAGAGAGAGAGAGAGAACAACATCAACATAAGGTTCGGATATACTATAACAGAATATACAGTGAATGCAAAAACTGCTCGTGATCTATTACTGTCAACCTTGACTATGATGACGGCACATGATGGTGATGATCTATTGAAGGTAGAATGTAGTCAGCACAATCCCACTTACCTTGTTGCCTGGGTGTTCCTGATTCAGCGGAACATGTAGCGGCCAAATCGTCCTTATATACACTGGGGACAGATATGGTCAGACACGATTTCCAAGTGATTACATGATTTTAAAACCAAATTAAGAAAATAATGTCGTCATAATGACGAGCATGTTGAAAGATTCCTTTGCCTGGTAGATATGAACCCGGTGTAAACTACAGCATGTGTCTCCTTAACCAAAATGCTTTCTTCACAACTCTCTCACGACCTTTGATAAGACTTCGATTGTTTGAATTTGTGAATACAGGGAGTTTACCGTGAAATTACAAGACATGGTACTTGTTCCTTGCAGGACGTTGCAATCAAGCCCATGTTTATTTTCTAGGCAATTGTAAGTTCAGTAATTTGTCATTACTTTCTGAACGAGAAGTCAACTTTAAAGTCCGACTTAATTCCGTTGTAGGCATTGGACCGCAAACCCCGCCATCAGCGAACGGGGAGTTTATTGGCGAGCGCTATTATCCTTTCGACCAGGTCGGCATCTTCACAGTTATATAGACTGGAGAAAAACGTGAACTAACTCAAGGGGTGTATTACACGTCTGGAGGTGTTCTGGGTATATGGTGGTAATCCCATGTTTGTGTACACACCACTGGACACTGGGTGGAGGTGTGCTGGGTATATGGTGGTAATCCCATGTTTGTGTACACACCACTGGACACTGGGTGGACGTGTGCTGGGTATATGGTGGTAATCCCATGTTTGTGTACACACCACTGGACACTGGGTGGAGGTGTGCTGGGTATATGGTGGTAATCCCATGTTTGTGTACACACCACTAGACACTGGGTGGAGGTGTGCTGGGTATATGGTGGTAATCCCATGTTTGTGTACACATCACTGGACACTGGGTGGAGGTGTGCTGGGTAAATGGTGGTAATCTCATGTTTGTGTACACACCACTGGACACTGGGTGGAGGTGTGCTGGGTATATGGTGGTAATCCCATGTTTGTGTACACACCACTGGACACTGGGTGGAGGTGTGCTGGGTAAATGGTGTAATCCCATGTTTGTGTACACACCACTGGACACTGGGTGGAGGTGTGCTGGGTAAATGGTGTAATCCCATGTTTGTGTACACACCACTGGACACTGGGTGGAGGTGTGCTGGGTATATGGTGGTAATCCCATGTTTGTGTACACACCACTGGACACTGGGTGGAGGTGTGCTGGGTATATGGTGGTAATCCCATGTTTGTGTACACACCACTGGACACTGGGTGGAGGTGTGCTGGGTATATGGTGGTAATCCCATGTGTGTGTACACACCACTGGACACTGGGTGGAGGTGTGCTGGGTATATGGTGGTAATCCCATGTTTGTGTACACACCACTGGACACTGGGTGGAGGTGTGCTGGGTATATGGTGGTAATCCCATGTTTGTGTACACACCACTGGACACTGGGTGGAGGTGTGGTCACCGGCTGCGAGACGTCACTGAACGCGTTTTGGTGGCTGTGTTAGGTTCCCCACATAGAACATGTTCTGGTGGCTGTGTTAGGTTCCCCACATGGAACACGTTCTGGCGGCTGTGTTAGGTTCCCCACATAGAACATGTTCTGATGGCTGTGTTAGGTTCCCCACATGGAACAAGTTCTGGTGGCTGTGTTAGGTTCCCCACATAGAACGTGTTCTCGCGGCTGTGTTAGGTTCCCCACATAGAACATGTTCTGGTGGCTGTGTTAGGTTCCCCACATAGAACATGTTCTGGTGGCTGTGTTAGGTTCCTCACATAGAAAATGTTCTGGCGGCTGTGTTAGGTTCCCCACATGGAACATGTTCTGGTGGCTGTGTTAGGTTCCCCACATAGAACATGTTCTGGTGGCTGTGTTAGGTTCCCCACATAGAACATGTTCTGGTGGCTGTGTTAGGTTCCTCACATAGAACATGTTTTGGCGGCTGTGTTAGGTTCCCCACATAGAACATGTTCTGGTGGCTGTGTTAGGTTCCCCACATAGAACATGTTATGGTGGCTGTGTTAGGTTCCCCACATAGAACATGTTCTGGTGGCTGTGTTAGGTTCCCCACATGGAACACGTTCTGGTGGCTGTGTTAGGTTCCCCACATAGAACACGTTTTGGTGGCTGTGTTAGGTTCCCCAGATAGAACACGTTCTGGTGGTTGTGTTAGGTTCCCCACATAGAACATGTTCTGGTGGTTGTGTTAGGTTCCCCACATAGAACATGTTCTGGTGGCTGTGTTAGGTTCCCCACATGGAACACGTTCTGGTGGCTGTGTTAGGTTCCTCACATAGAACATGTTCTAGCGGCTGTGTTAGGTTCCCCACATAGAACATGTTCTGGTGGCTGTGTTAGGTTCCCCACATAGAACATGTTCTGGCGGCTGTGTTAGGTTCCTCACATAGAACATGTTCTGGCGGCTGTGTTAGGTTCCCCACATAGAACATGTTCTGGTGGCTGTGTTAGGTTCCCCACATAGAACATGTTCTGGCGGCTGTGTTAGGTTCCTCACATAGAACATGTTCTGGCGGCTGTGTTAGGTTCCCCACATAGAACATGTTCTGGTGGCTGTGTTAGGTTCCCCACATGGAACACGTTCTGGTGGCTGTGTCAGGTTCCTCACATAGAACATGTTCTGGCGGCTGTGTTAGGTTCCCCACATAGAACATGTTCTGGTGGCTGTGTGAGGTTCCTCACATGGAACACGTTCTGGTGGCTGTGTTAGGTTCCCCACATGGAACATGTTCTGGCGGCTGTGTTAGGTTCCCCACATAGAACATGTTCTGGCGGCTGTGTTAGGTTCCACACATAGAACATGTTCTGATGGTTGTGTTAGGTTCCCCACATAGAACATGTTCTAGTAGCTGTGTCAGGTCACCACATACAAAACTCCACGCTGGCTCCCTGGTGTAAATTAACTCTTAACCCCTGTATTTGACACTGCCTTCTTCTTCACCTTGCACTCATATCACGTTGCTCCTTATCATACTCATAACTATACTGATGATCGTCATCATTCAGTGTCATCCCCGCATTGAAGACGGACTGAGTAAAGTCTGCAACATACTTTGTCCTGGTCTTTTGATGCATGATGCATGAGCTTTCCACAGTGTTTATCATCGAGACCCCCAGGTCTACCCCAGCCTAAAATGGCTACCTGGACATAAAACGGACAGACATTATATTAATGATATCATCCATCGAGCGTCAACTGGCGTAAACTAGCGAACCATATCCCGATACCTACCTGTTATTGTATTTATGTGTTTCTAAATGGAACGTGAGATTGTTCCACAGTGTGCCCTAATATCCGCACATTTTTGATTCAGCCAGACTTCTTGAGACTCTGTATACACTCTGGAAAATGTAATATCTACTGATTTCCAAAGGATGTGATTAAAGAACTAGGACAATACTTGGTTGTAAAATATTTGCGACGTTTGCAAAAAACAATTTATTATATACAAACTAACCGTTGTGAACTATGAAATCTGTATCCTTCGCTTTAGGAAATAATTATGTCATTGACACATATTTAGCGAACTTTTGATAATACTTTATGAACTTGTATTCGGTTTAAACGGCAAAGTGACAGACCGTACACACTGATGAGTCCGAACTAACTTTAAATATGAAAACACAATAACCAAACATATAACTGGTTAGATGACGACACTAAATGCCATCCAAGTATAGGAATATTTAGAGAATGGTTACCGAATCTGTTTGGACAATAACATCCTGCTGTGTTGTAATTCCTTCTTGTTTTACTACTTAACGGCCACAACCTCGTCATAATTAATTAACAATGTTGATAAGGCAGCTGTTGCCTGAGCCTTGTGGGATGGTGTGTATATTGTAGTGGAACAGATACAGCACCATTGTCTGGAGAGACTGATGCGGCAGGGGGTGACTAGAGGATCTGGCCATCAATCAGTACTGCGAAGAAAGACCAGAGGTACACATATCAGATTGAAACTGATACTATTAGTATTGGGACTCTTCGTTGGCTTTTTACGATGAAAACTGGGCACGTATGGGAATGCTTGAATCTTTGAAATCCTGTGGGACTTGTCCTTCTCGCCAGCATAGCTCTATTAGCTGGTGGATCTGTAGAGTGAGTGTGTCTTGTCCACTCCTGATTACCTCTGTTGGAATGCCATCCTTAACTGGAGCCTTGCCAGATGCAAGTTCATTTATAGCACACTTAACTTCTGTTATGGGGGGGGGGGAGTATGTCCAGGTGGTCAAGTGTTGGTAGAGCGTTGAGGGCATCATCCGCTAGTTTGGTCTCACTTGAGTAACGCTCCAAACCAATCTGTCCATCTGCTGTTTCTTATCAGTTATGATTTCTCCAGTCAAGGTTTTCAATGTGCACTTCTTTTGATCATTGGACCACAGCGATTTGAATAGACTCACATAACTTGATCCAATAATCATATGCACACTCCTTGGCAGCCTTTTGCACATAATTCCTAGCTTTCTTTAGCTCACTCAGAGTGTTACTCGTTGGCCTTTCTTTGTTTTTTAAGAGAGTCATCTTCTTCTTATCAATCAAGGGCTACAGAGTCTGGCTGTTTGCCGCAAACCAGTATTGCCTGTTAAGATCCACAGTGCAGTAAACCCCTACGGCAGTTTTATAAAGCGTTTCCTTAAGTTGACCCCAATTTTCACTTACTGTACAATTTTCTGGTTTATCAGTGAAAGCGTCTT
>OY992889.1:15560793-15713293 GCA_963921405.1 Cepaea hortensis
GAAGTTGAGTGGAAGACCTTTTGATGTAAACGTCATGCAAGTTTATGCACCAACAGCAGACAGTAGTGATGACAGCATCGATGAATTTTATAGTGATTTAGAGAAAGCCTTCAAGAAATGCAAGAATTCTGAAGTAAATATCATAATGGGTGACTTGACTGCCAAAGTTGGAAATCAACAGGACGGATGCATAGTGGGCATGGACTAGGGGAACAGAATGAAAAAGGTTGCAGACTAGTACAGTGGGCAAAAGAGCAAGACTTGATTTTTGGAAACACCTGGTTTCAACAGCACCCAAGGAGATTATGGACATGGAGGAGTCCTGATCATAAGATTAGAAATCAGAGTGATTACATCATCATCAACAGAAGATTTCGAAATGTCGTAAAAGTAGCAAAAACTATACCAAGCGCAAACTGCTACAGCGACAATAGTTTAATCTTAAGCAATCTATATATATATATAAAACAAAGTGTATGTGGCTTTCTTTGTTTGTATTGGATGCGTTCGATAACGGTACATCCGATTGAGATGAAATTTTCTACACGTCTTCCTTTCATTCCTGTGCAACCGACTGTAATAGTTTCTTAGTGTAAAATCTTCTACTTATTTCATAACATTTACTTTTTCATTTTTCATTATATAATTTCTATATAGCAGGGGGACATCACTCTAGAAAAGTTATTTCAAGGGGCATAACTTTTAATAACATTTCTATGAACTTTATAGTCATATTGTTGGACTTACTTGCATTATTGTTAAACTCTTTGTCTATAGTTATTTTTAGGCATATAAGTTATAATAAATAATGATATAATCTTTAAGGCATTTTCAAAGTTTTCATAAAAATAATGCATAACATTGTAACCCATCTTTTTCTGCTTAAAGAACTTATCAATTGTCATGTCGGTGATTAAAAACAGTTTTCATTAAAAATAATGAATGGTGTGTGGAAGGACATTCTTTTATTCTCTTCACAACGTATAAATAGACTCGGGCCACGTTTTGCTACCACAAAGTGATATGTTCCGGTGTCAACACCACTTGTAGATTTGGATTAATGATTTTCTCTTTCACGAATTATTTAAAAATATTAGTGATTTTAATTTTGTGGAAGTGAATTCGATAGTGTATCACCACGTGTAGATCTGGATTAAAATTTCCTCTGTCACGGATTATTCAAATATATCAGTGATTTCAATTTTGTGGAAGTGTTTTCGATTGTTTTCACCACGTGTATCTGTATCTGTGCTTCCGATTTGAAGATTTCCTCTGTCACGGATTATCGAAGATGGAAAACCAAATTGTTAAACGTGTCAAAGTCAACACAAGTGAAGGTTTCGAAGGAGGAGCGTTCCATCAAGCGAACACACTTGTGTTTTCTATATCAGGACCTCATGTATTCCGGTTCGACTACTCGCTGATGGCGAGCGTCTTGAGGGGGCCTTGCGGGATTGGTAGGGAAGGGATAAAATCCATCTACCGCTTTCAGGACCCTAAAAGATGGTACGCTACGCTAACACCGGAAGCAAAGGCGGCTCATTATGAACGGCTTCACGGGATGAAGCATGAACTGCAGGATCCTAAAGTAACTATTGTAATTGAAAACATAGAGAAGGAAAAGACCAAGGCTATGATTCACTGGATGCCTACAACCGCAAAGATTGAGACAGTGAAGCAAATAGCCGCGGATATTTCGGGAGATATAAATGCGGAAGTGCATAAACTGAAAAACAGCACGGACAAGTGGTTATTTCTGTGCAACCCGAAAGAACCTCTGCCACATTACGTGGACATGGAGTTGGACGGGGTAGAAGACAAGCTACACCGTCTCTTCATCACAGTTCCGGGGCGCCGTACGGCATGTACAGTCTGTGGGGAAGACTCCCACTGGAGTAATAAATGTCCAGCCAAAGTACAAACCCAGAAGGCACAAAAAGTCACTTCGAACTCCCAGACAGATCAACATAGTAAGGAGGATGAAGATGGTTTCCAGCTGGTCAGTCGGAAAATGGGACGCTCAACCAAGAGCCTGTCTGACGGTGAGAGCTCGACACCTCCAGCGTGCCAAACACATGTTACCACGCTGCCGCCCCTCAACAACCACGACTACCCTACACCGCCTGAAGCGGACAGGTCAAACAACAAGAAATGCGTAAGTAATTATACTGAACAGATAACGACCAGCGCCATGACCGAAATAGACAGTGATAACATTAACACACCACCACGACAAAGAAACCTGTCAGATTCTTCACCACGCCTCGTTATTGACTTAGAGATTTCGAGCCCGGCGAAGGAATCTACTGACAATCTCCAGAAATGATAACAGGAATACAGACAGTTTTGAAACAAGAAACATATTTATGCTCAACCGTTTCTTATTTTACAACAAAAATGGCAGCGAAAATTAAAATAATGAGTATTAATATTCGAGGTATAAGATCCAAAATTAATCATCTTATACCACTCATACACAAATATAAACCTGATTTTATACTCATTCAGGAAGCTAACGTTAAAACCGATGAACACGCATCATATATCACAACATGCTTAGGTCTAAGACACTCATGTTTTAGTCTTAGTACTCAACATATCGGATTGGGTACAGCAATAATACAGACATCGGACAGGTGGCAGATTATAGAGAAGAACAGGGACTGCCAGGGTAGGATAACTATAGTACAGGTGAGAAATAACATAAATAAATACACAATTGTCAAAATACACGCACCGCCTGACTACAGAAATCAGCCGCTCTTCTACCAAACACTGGAAAATTTATTATCACGCTCATATCGGGGTCACAACATCATTCTAGGGGGTGATTTTAATTGCGTACTTTCGGCGCACGACCTTATAAATGGAGATGTAAGAATGCAAATTAGAAACACAACGGGGGAGGAGGAACATCAATTAGACACATTGCAAACAATTTTAGATATCCATGGGCTAACAGACGCATACAGGCAGATGCACCCCCATGGAACAGATACAACACACACAAACAATGCGCATAACAGAGCAGCGCGATTAGATAGAATTTATGCGCCCATAACACATCATATAACACAAGTCAAGCATTTACAGGAGACACTGAACTTCACAGATCATAAGGCGGTAGTTGCAACAATAAACACAGTACAAGCAACACCACATCTTAGAAGATCTCCCCATTGGAAACTGAACTGCACACTTTTACAAAATCAGGACTATGTAGATTGCATAACAAAACTGATCCTTACATACACAAGTGATATACCAGAGGGTAAAGCGCAAGAACTCTGGGAAACACTTAAACAAACTATACGAGAGAGAACACAAACACTAGCAGCAGTAATACACAAGCAAAAACTACAACAAGAAAAAGTATTGGAAAATGCAATGTGATAGCGCCAAACCAACGATTTATTTTGGTTTGGTCTGCCTCAAGAAAATATCTGGCAACGCCGGAAACGCCACTCTGAAACAAAGGGACCGGAGTCCATTGTTCCTTGTAGCAGCCAGCGGTGTGGGAAGGCAGGCGCTGGGGCCCTCTGTAGTTTTGTGGCCAGCCCGCTTTGAGACAAGATATGTGGGGTTTCCCATCTGTTCATCATTGAACAACATATGTCAGAGGAAAAATCTGAGCGGCTGACTAGTTAGTGTCAGCAGGCCTGGGTTCTTGGTGGGATAGTAAATTGTGTCACAACTCTTTGTTTATGTCGTGTCTTGGGGTTTATGTTGTGTAACCTATGTTTTTGTAGTGCCTTATTGTCTGTGCAGTGTTGCTTGTGTCAAGGTTCTTTATTGTCAGTCTAACCAGCTATTGCTTGGAGCACCTGTGTTGTGGTACTTGGTGTACCCTGTTGTCTTAAGTGATGTTGATTGGTTAGGGGTTACCCACTGTGGTGATTTGATATATGCAGTTGTCTATTGTATCTGTTATTGACATGCAATGTGCTGTTAGAAGAAATAAATAAAGAGCTTGTTTATTTGTCCTTGATTTGTTTGTTTAGTCTCTTTTAGTTTTTACTTTTTACAGTCACTATTTCTACCACAATCTAACACCTTAATCCAATGTCTGGGTCTCAAATATGACAGTCAGTCCAGAGTTGAGGCCCCTGTCTGAGATCTCGTATATCTTCTTATCTAATCACTATCATCTTTTTTTGTTGGTTGAGGCGGTGTGAGGTTCTCTCTCTTTTCACTATTTTTCTTCTTTGGCCGTAACGAAGTCAGAACTACTCTTTACCTCTTAGCACCGTAGTGAAAGAAGCATCAGTCTTTATGATTGTCTCCCTTTCTCTTTTACCATCGACTACAGCAATTAAGCTCTTACTACAGACAGACCAAAATTCACCACACATCATAGCATTACAGGAAGAATTAGATCTCCACAGACATCATCGATTTCAGGGGGCTTTACTGCGAACAAAGTTACAAACTATACCACAAGAGATACCGAGTAAACAATACCTAGCTTTAGAATAAAACATACAGCGCAGCAGACAAATAGGCCAGATAATTGACAGGGAAGGAAATATACAAGTCGAGCCACAACAAATAGCCTTAGCCTTTGAAGATTATTACAGGAACCTTTATACAGAGGAAAACACAAAGGCGCACGTGCAAGAACACTTTATGAAATTCACAAAAGAACTCACAGAGGAACAGAAACTAACACTAGATACTGAATTAAAACTAATAGATATAACACAAGCGGTTCATGGAATGCAGAAGGGCAAATCGCCTGGCCCTGACGGTATTACTGCTGAATTCTATCAGTTTTTCTTTCCTCTTCTAGGTCTCCTCTTACCAGCAGTATTCTCTGAATCTTTCCACAAACATGACCTCCCATCCAGTTTCAACACGTCTTACATCACTCTTATTCCGAAGGAGAACACCGACAAGACACTTTTAAAGAGTTACAGACCTATCTCGCTTTTAAATGTAGACTACAAGATTTTAACAAAGACTATGACGAATAAATTGAAACCAGTAATGGCATCTCTCATTCATGAAGACCAGCAATGTAGTGTACAACACCGGAATATCCAGCAACACACACACTTTATGAGGGACATCATCAACTACACACATCTGAAAAACTGTCAGTCCTCAATTCTCTATTTAGATCAAGAAAAAGCATTCGACAGAATATCTCACTCATACCTCCACAAAACTCTCTCACACTGCAACGTGGGAAATTATTTTCGGACATGGGTCAAAATTTTATATTTGAAACCGGAAAGTCGGATTCTATTAAACCATACCCTAACCAATTCTTTCAGGTTGACTAGGTCAGTGAGACAGGGATGTCCCTTGTCCCCTTTACTGTACATTGTCGCTCTAGAGCCACTTCTAGAAAAGATACGACAGGACGACAATGTCAGGGGTACGTTCATACTAGGGAAGGGTGAACAAAAGCTGCGTGCTTATGCGGATGATACCATTTTCTTTCCGACCACTGAAAAATCTGTACGGATCATTTTGGAGACGTTCTCGTTTTTCGGCAAAGGGAGTGGGGCAAAATTAAACGTTCAAAAATCTACTATAATGGGCTCAGGCAAATGGAAAAATAAGGCGGATTTTCCATTTGACTTAACATCAAACAATCTTATAATAGTGTACGGAATAGTCTTCCCATGTCAACCAAATCAGACACACAAAGATACTTGGCAAAAGCTAGAGAAGAAAATAACAGATATGTTACAGAGATACAAATACAAAACAACTACCATATTTGGTAGAAGTACCGTTGTTAATACATATATAATTCCAAAAATACTATATCTGTGCACAGTCCTAGATCCCCCACGTCAAACTGTCACAAACATAAACAAAGAAATTAGACGCTTTGTGTTTGGCAGCACCATCTACAGTATCAAACATACTACACTCATGCAAGACAAAAAAGATGGAGGTATCGCCCTCCAAGACATAACAACCAAAATACAAGCACTTAGGATCAAACACGTAGGTGAAATCCTACAACACCCAGAAAAACACCCTTTAGCACACTATTACATTGGAATTAGGCTATCTTCTTTAAAACCTATTAGGAATACATCCTCACATTATTTTGGCACTCTCCCAACGTTCTACAAAACATGTATTTCAGCCATTAAAGGACATGAAAAATTACTACATGTCACCGCCTCACCGTTAGTTATATTATGAGAGGGCTGCAACTCCAGCCCAAGGGAGAGAAACGAGTCACTCAGAGCCCGAGTAATCTAGAGCCTTCTAGAAGGACTGGTCAATGAGTCCAGGGTTCCGTGGACACTGATGTGGCCCGCCTATTGCGGGGTCCACGAGGAACTCGGACAGAGTTACCACCCGTGTCGGAATGGGACACGTGTGGACCGGCAGAGGACAGACGGACTTGAGAGAGGCAACAGGGCCTGCCTTTGAGGGACTCTATAGATATCAATAGATATATAGACATAATAGACATAGGCTAGATAGTTTGCTAGACTGTTGAATGATAACTATGTGTTTGATGTTAACCAGCTGTGATATGTAATATGCGCCAACGCATACTGTATATGTATACACATTAAATATTCGATCTCATAGCGAACAGATTTATTGTTGCCTGTATGAACCCAAGTTTAGTTACCTAGATACGAGCAAGACTATGACAGGCTTTTTGGGGGCTAGTTTTCCGGTTTTGGCATAAAATCTATTGTGAAATAACTATTAATTGCCAAATAAAATTACTTAATTGATCATATCACATTGAGTTGTTTAAACCAAAAGAATTGTTAACTTACAAGTTTACAAAAATTAGTAGCTATCGAGCAATAAAATAGGATTAATCTGAGTCCCTCAGCAGTATCTCAGCAGTGCCTAAGCAGTGTGTCTCATTATTGTGATTTGTAAACTATTTTTGACATGACTGTGACATTTTTTTGACTGCTACTAATGTTTTCTCACTCTACGAGCAGATTGTTCCGCGAATAGTGGCGCGTGCAACCTATGTAACCTTTACAACAGTGGCGAGATTACAAGACAAGCTTTCTGGGACAACATCGGCGAGTTCTCTGATTGAAAGCTAAGTTTCATGTCATACCCATTGTAACTCTAAGCTGTACTTCTCATCTTTCATCAATGTATTATGTTGTTTCATATTGATTTGGTTGCACATTCATGACCTTGTCACCAACATAACCTTGCATTTTGATTTACACATTAATAATTAAGGGAGTTAACAAAATTTTCGACTACACAACATTTTTTCTAAGGGATTTAACTTTATCAACATTACAAACAAGTAAAACACAAAATGTCTTCCTTAGATAAATGCATTGAGCAAGGAATAAAGTTAGGTTATAAAGAAGAGAAATTGTCAGAATGGGCACAGAAAACGCACGCAGAAAACATTGCCCGTGAAGAAAGAGCGATAGAACGAGAAGAAAAGAAATTTCAAATGGAGGCCGAAGAGAAGAAAATTCAGATGCAAATGGAGGCCGAAGAAAAGAAAATTCAGATGCAGATGGAGGCAGCAGAAAAGAAATTACAAATGGAGCTCGACGCGGCGGCCAAGCAAGCCCAATTAAATGCTGAGACACAAGTGAAACTAAAACAGATGGAGCTTGAATCCAACGCAGAAATATCGATAAATAAGCTAAGAAGCAAAGAGGAAGAACAAAAATATAATAAATATAAAGGCCTCGTGAAGGCGTTCTGCTCAGGAGATTCCATCAGCGCCTACTTGGAAAATTTCGAATGTCTCATGGCCTACCATAAGATCATTAAATCAGATTGGGCATTTATTCTAATGAGGAACTTAGCTCTTGATACTCTTGATATTATTTCAAGACGTCAGTGACCAATGGGAAATGTTAAAGAAATCACTCAACCAAGCTGAAGAAAAATCCATCCCAAAAATAAAGATAATAGGACGCAAGAAATGGATGACGGATGACATCTTAAAACTCATGGAAGTAAGAAGAAATAACAAAAATAACAAGGAAACATATGAAGAGATTCATAGGAAAATTAGGAAGCTATGCAAAGAGGCAAAAGAAACATGACTTGAGGAAAATTGCAAGGAAATTGAACACCAACACAACACCCGGAACACCAAATTAATGTACAAAAGAATTAATGACATTACTATCAATTAGCAGCTTTCTCCGTAACCCCTAATACTCTCGTGGTTGACGTGAGCGCACGAGAACTTGAAGGGGTTCGAGTCGCGCCAGTGATTTACGAGAGTATGGAGCCGGTCGCTCAGAAAGTCGTGGCGTGCTGATGGGTGTAATCTGAAAGATGCTGAAACAGGATGGAAACGCTGAAAAAAAAAAAAAAAAAAAAAAAAAAAAAAAAAAAAAAAAAACTAACAAAAGAACACACGCTTCAACGGGTTGCCTAAATATCAAAGATAGCAAAATCATAATAGAAAACGATTAGATTTTACATGCGTGGTCTGATTATGTGAAAGACCTTTATGATGATACAAGAGAAGATCAATATGATCATTGGAATAATAATGAATGACCATCAATTTTGAAGATGGAAGTTCAGAATGCTCTTAACCATATGAAAACTGGCAAGACCCCGGCTACAGATAACATCACAATATACATGATCAATGCCTTAGAACAGGGGTCACAAAACTTTTTTCACGGCAGGCCGGACAACTGACAAAATGATGAGTGCGGGCCGGATACTCATTCTGTACAATACTTGCGCCGTTCTCCGTGGCGAAGGTCTTACGGACGCGGTTCGTAATCCCGTATACCCACGTTCGAAATACAGCTGTGAGCGAATTGGCAGCAGACAAGGCTGCACTGGTTTTTACGCTATGTTATGGGTGCCGATCGTTCGAAAAGCAATGGTAAACTACTGAACATAAACTTGCCAAGACATCAACAACAGCAAACAATGCTGGTGTTGAATGAAAACGTCCTGTAAAGGATATGCAACTAACTTTAACAATAATTTTAAGCTAGAACGAAAGCTCTGGGAAAGAAGACGAAACCATAAGTTAATCATGGAAAGGGCGTGCAATGCACACAAAGAAACAAACAAACATTCAAACAAACAAACAAAGACAACATATTTATATTTATTTACTAAACAAAGATATCAAAGAAGGCGACGTTAGGAAAAAGATATTTACATTAGACATATTGTGCACATATCCGAATCTCACAAACTAAGCAGCAAAAGAGGATAGTGAGTTTTGTTAAACTGACGTGTGGCTTTCAAAATACCATCAATGGTTGGTTTGAAATTGCTGCATCCAATCAAGAGAATTGCTTTCAAATGTTCATCTGTCAATCTCATTCGATGTGTTGACTTCACAGACTTCTTTTTTGAAAATGTTAGCTCACAGACATATGTTGTTCCAAACAATGATGTCATACCAGCGGCAAATTTCTTAAGTTTTGGAAACTCAACATCAGGTAAGCAGCGGTACTTCCTTCTCAATGAGCTCCAACTGTAATTCAACTGGCACACCATTAAGGTTACAATCAAACGGATTCTGGAACAGAAGGATGTCACTCTCAAATCTATCAAGATCTGAAAATCTCTCCAAACTCTTTGAAACAGTGAAAATGAGAAAGGTTTGTCCTTCCAGTTGTGCTTCCAACAATGATAGATTTCTTCGAAATCCTTTGATGGTTCTGTAGAGATCATAGACGAGGTAATTATTTCCCTGAAGTCTCAAGTTCAGTTCATTCATATCGAATAAGATTGACAACTTTGACAGCCAGGTAGGATCTGACAGCTGTGAATCAGCTTTATCTTTTTCAGTGAGGAAAACATCTATGTCGTTTCGGAGCTTGTAAACACGAAGCAGGACTTTACCGCAGCTGAGCCACCTGACTGATATGTGAGAAGGCAAGTCACAGAATTCAGAATCAATTTCTTCAAGAAAATCCTAGAACTGATGGTGAATGAGTGCATGTTCCCGAATGTAGTTCACAGCAGAAACTACTGGTCTCAGTACACAAGAAATATCTAAATCTTTCCCACAGAGTAATTGCTGATGTAGATGCAGTGTATGAACAGAGCGCACGGAATTTGCAAATCTTCCAAATGAGTCCTGATCTGCCCCAACAGACCCTTCCTCACTCCAGTTATGTTTTTTTCCCCTCATCAACTGTAACACCTCGAAGCTGATTCCACCGAAGGTTATAGTCATGGAAAATTGTTTGCACTTCCACGAAATTAACTTTCCCAGTTGTTGTTCCATGCATGCTGCAAACGGATGCCAACTCTTCCGTTATCTGAAAATCCAAATTGACACCACAAATGAACACGAGAAGTTGTAACTGTCACAAAATAGACCACCGTGATTAACCGGTGATGACAATAAAAGGCGTTCGGATTAACGACATGTTCGAGGCCACTGGTTGTTTCAACAAATACAGAATAAACAGTCTGGATTGCAGCTGCACGTGTTTACATCTGGTGGGCGATATAGGAACATTCGGTGGTGAGTGAGATGAATCTATACACGACTTTGACAGTTCATAAACAGTCAGAGTCAAGCGGAAGTGGCCAGCTAGGGAGAAAACCGTCCGTCTGTCATTGAGAGTTTCCGGACATCAAGCGAAATGGCGGCTGTGATTGTCACCACTCGACAGAAGATTGGCGGCTTGTTGTGGAAACCCGTTGTCGGAGCATACAGGAACTCGCTAGCTTGTTGTGGGAGTCTAAACAAGTGATGACAACTCTGACATGGATTGAGCCAGGGAGGATAGATTCTTGACAAGGGATG
Source organism: Cepaea hortensis (assembly GCA_963921405.1). Taxonomy (NCBI): domain Eukaryota; kingdom Metazoa; phylum Mollusca; class Gastropoda; order Stylommatophora; family Helicidae; genus Cepaea; species Cepaea hortensis. The sequence goes on from OY992889.1 coordinate 15,571,517, forward strand.
ATCTGCCCGAAATAACACCCGTGTGGACATAAAGTATAACGTCACGTGACCAATTTTAGGCGTTTGCAATAAAACATGATTTGGGGACAATGAGTGTAGACCAAACTATGGATTAGGATTGACGTGTTTTGTTGGAGAGCTCTACAGTGTTAGATTAATTAAAAAATTAACTAGCATGTGTCGTTATGGCAAAGTGTAGCAGCCATCCAGGAATGAGGCGGGTTTGCCTAAGGTAGTTAATATAGTCTATTTAGGCCTAATTAATATAGGCAGTAGTCTTGTTAAAACTAGTGTGTGATGATTAGCACTTTTAGTTGGAAACTAGTTAGAGTAGTGAAGTGATAATTGGCTCTGTTGGTTGAAAATAGATTAGTGAAGTATTGACAAGCTTTACTAGTTGAGAATTGAGTAATGGGGGATAATTGGGATCTTCCAGTGGGTGCTCCCTGGGGGGGGGGGGGGGGAAGGGAGTTCCGCACGCTGTTTGTTGTTTTTCTTTCTTCTTGTTTTGGCCTGATGAACACCTATGTGTTCAGTTCATCTGTCCCTGACAGAGTTAGGTACACTGTATTTTTCTGAGCGAGGCCGATGGCCACGATCATCTAATAGAGATCAGTGACGGGGAGGCTATCACCAGTTGTGTTATATTTTACAGGTTCCCTCTGGTCGGGATGAAGAACACAGAATCATTGAAAAATCCGATCCCGGATAACTTTTTGGCGCCGGAAGATTGGCCGGCAACTTTCTCAACGAGCCTATGCTAGAGGAAGATGATAATCATTGCTCGGTGGAGCTGAATGATATGAGTATCCTACCTGAGTTCATACCATTCGTTAAAACACCTGTAGTGATGGATGTTCAGTCCACTTATTACTAGATCAGTAGGAACTGAGGTTCACATTCGATGAAACCAAACATTGAAGTGTAGTTCCACGTATCAAGGAAATCATAACTTTCAGACTATATCTAGAAAATGAAGAACTCTATTTTAGTCTAGATACAATGACTGTTTACTGAATATACAGCCTGCACAGAAGTGTGCTGTAGCCATGAAGTTGCTCATTGCTAATGTGGAGATTCGGTCAAGGTATGTCACCGGCACAATCAAGGCCGCTGTATTGACCGATCCCATTTTCCCAGTAATCCTTGGTTGCCGGTATGTCTTTCTGGGAATGCCCAGGGAGCCAATCCATATGGGAGCAATACAGACTCGCTCTCAGACGAGAACGGAAGAGGCAGAAGCAATTGTGACTAACCCAATGCCGTGGGAGCTACGAACTGCCCAGAGTGAGGATGCTACTTTACGTCCTTGCTACAAAAAGCTGCAGAGAAGTGCTGATCCACCAGGACGGGGGCAGTACTACATGAAGAACAGGATACTCTACAGGAGAGCAGGAAGGGGAGACAACCAATACGGTCAGTTGGTCGTCCCGGAAGCTCACCGGTCCCAGATTCTTCATATGGGGCACACCATCTCTTTTAGTGGACACATGGGTATTGCCGCCACCATGCAGCGGATTTCCTGCCATTACTATTGGACGGGAATGACAGAAGATGTGCGTCGGTATGTGAAGTCATGCCCTGAGTGCCAGAGGGTGGCACCGAAACACTGGACAGCATCGGTGGTCTTGGGTGAGATGCCCATCATGAACTCTCCTTTCGAGAGGGTAGCCATCGATATCGTGGGTCCACTTCCCAGGACTAGGAAGAAGAACATTTATATACTCACAATGGTGGATTGCTGTACAATGTGTGGTGAGGCCATACCGTTGACCACGATTGACTCGAAAAGAGTGGCGGACGCACTAATGGAGGGCTTTACCAGATAAGGCTTTCCGGATCAAATTCTGACGGACAATGGGTCCCAGTTTTGTGGAAAACTTATGGAGGAGGTATTTAGGGTGTTCCATTCTAACCACATACATACCAGCCCTTACCATCCTCAAGCCAATGGACAAGTAGAGCGTTTCAACGGCACGTTGATGAACATGCCATAAGTTAATCATGGAAAGGGCGTGCAATGCACACAAAGAAACAAACAAACATTCAAACAAACAAACAAAGACAACAACATATTTATATTTATTTACTAAACAAAGATATCAAAGAAGGCAACGTTAGGAAAAAGATATTTACATTAGACATATTGTGCACATATCCGAATCTCACAAACTAAGCAGCAAAAGAGGATAGTGAGTTTTGTGAAACTGACGTGTGGCTTTCAAAATACCATCAATGGTTGGTTTGAAATTGCTGCATCCAATCAAGAGAATTGCTTTCAAATGTTCATCTGTCAATCTCATTCGATGTGTTGACTTCACAGACTTCTTTTTTGAAAATGTTAGCTCACAGACATATGTTGTTCCAAACAATGATGTCATACCAGCGGCAAATTTCTTAAGTTTTGGAAACTCAACATCAGGTAAGCAGCGGTACTTCCTTCTCAATGAGCTCCAACTGTAATTCAACTGGCACACCATTAAGGTTACAATCAAACGGATTCTGGAACAGAAGGATGTCACTCTCAAATCTATCAAGATCTGAAAATCTCTCCAAACTCTTTGAAACAGTGAAAATGAGAAAGGTTTGTCCTTCCAGTTGTGCTTCCAACAATGACAGATTTCTTCGAAATCCTTTGATGGTTCTGTAGAGATCATAGACGAGGTAATTATTTCCCTGAAGTCTCAAGTTCAGTTCATTCATATCGAATAAGATTGACAACTTTGACAGCCAGGTAGGATCTGACAGCTGTGAATCAGCTTTATCTTTTTCAGTGAGGAAAACATCTATTTCGTTTCGGAGCTTGTAAACACGAAGCAGGACTTTACCGCAGCTGAGCCACCTGACTGATATGTGAGAAGGCAAGTCACAGAATTCAGAATCAATTTCTTCAAGAAAATCCTAGAACTGATGGTGAATGAGTGCATGTTCCCGAATGTAGTTCACAGCAGAAACTACTGGTTTCAGTACACAAGAAATATCTAAATCTTTCCCACAGAGTAATTGCTGATGTAGATGCAGTGTATGAACAGAGCGCCCGGAATTTGCAAATCTTCCAAATGAGTCCTGATCTGCCCCAACAGACCCTTCCTCACTCCAGTTATGTTTTTTTCCCCTCATCAACTGTAACACCTCGAAGCTGATTCCACCGAAGGTTATAGTCTTGGAAAATTGTTTGCACTTCCACGAAAATAACTTTCCCAGTTGTTGTTCCATGCATGCTGCAAACGGATGCCAACTCTGAAAATCCAAATTGACACCACAAATGAACACGAGAAGTTGTAACTGTCACAAAATAGACCACCATGATTAACCGGTGATGACAATAAAAGGCGTTCGGATTAACGACATGTTCGAGGCCACTGGTTGTTTCAACAAATACAGAACAAACAGTCTGGATTGCAGCTGCACGTGTTTACATCTGGTGGGCGATATAGGAACATTCGGTGGTGAGTGAGATGAATCTATACACGACTTTGACAGTTCATAAACAGTCAGAGTCAAGCGGAAGTGGCCAGCTAGGGAGAAAACCGTCCGTCTGTCTTTGAGAGTTTCCGGACATCAAGCGAAATGGCGGCTGTGATTGTCACCACTCGACAGAAGATTGGCGGCTTGTTGTGGAAACCCGTTGTGGGAGCATACAGGAACTCGCTAGCTTGTTGTGGGAGTCTAAACAAGTGATGACAACTCTGACATGGATTGAGCCAGGGAGGATAGATTCTTGACAAGGGATGATCTGCCCAATATAACACCCGTGTGGACATAAAGAATAACGTCACGTGACCAATTTTAGGCGTTTGCAAAAAAAAACCGATTTGGGGACAATGAGTGTAGACCAAACTATGGATTAGGATTGACGTGTTTTGTTGGAGAGCTCTACAGTGTTAGATTTATTAAAAAATTAACTAGCATGTGTCGTTATGGCAAAGTGTAGCAGCCATCCAGGAATGAGGCGGGTTTGCCTAAGGTAGTTAATTTAGTCTATTTAGGCCTAATTAATATAGGCAGTAGTCTTGTTAAAACTAGAGTGTGATGATTAGCACTGTTAGTTGGAAACTAGTTAGAGTAGTGAAGTGATAATTGGCTCTGTTGGTTGAAAATAGATTAGTGAAGTATTGACAAGCTTTACTAGTTGAGAATTTGAGTAATGGGGGATAATTGGGATCTTCCAGTGGGTGCTCCCTGGGGGGGGGGGGGGGGGGGGGAGTTCCGCACGCTGTTTGTTGTTTTTCTTTCTTCTTGTTTTGGCCTGATGAAAACCTATGTGTTCAGTTCATCTGTCCCTGACAGAGTTAGGTACACTGTATTTTTCTGAGCGAGGCCGATGGCCACGATCATCTAATAGAGATCAGTGACGGTAAGGCTATCACCAGTTGTGTTATATTTTACAGGTTCCCTCTGGTCGGGATGAAGAACACAGAATCATTGAAAAATCCGATCCCGGATAACTTTTTGGCGCCGGAAGATTGGCCGGCAACTTTCTCAACGAGCCTATGCTAGAGGAAGATGATAAACATTGCTCGGTGGAGCTGAATGATATGAGTATCCTACCTGAGTTCATACCATTCGTTAAAACACCTGTAGTGATGGATGTTCAGTCCACTTATTACTAGATCAGTAGGAACTGAGGTTCACATTCGATGAAACCAAACATTGAAGTGTAGTTGTTCCACGTATCAAGGAAATCATAACTTTCAGACTATATCTAGAAAATGAAGAACTCTATTTTAGTCTAGATACAATGACTGTTTAGGAGTGAAAATTATAGAACATTTCGCAAGAAGGATAAACGTCATGTCATAGGACAGTGTTCTTTGATTTTTTCACTGCGCAGGAATTATGAAGTCTGAGTTTCTATAAACTAATAGGAACAGTTGTGTTAGGAACAACAATAGTATCGTTCACGGATTATATATTAGAATGGGAATCACATCTCATGGTCATCAGAGCTCCTGGAGGAGGACAGGTCTGGAGGGAAGGACACGACTTCGGTGAGGTCTATTGTGCTGATTCTTGTGATGTCGTGTAATCCTTGCCATGATGAGTTGACTCTGATCATGAACTCTGTGGTCTGACCTATACATTTACATTAGAATACACTGCCATGAGTCAACTACTCCCGTAAAAATTAACTGGAAAGTCAACGTCAAAGCTCTGGCTCAACAACAGTTAAAGTTTCACATCTTACTTTGCAAATGAAATGCGAAGAATCAACCGACGCAATTCCGATAGTGAATGTACTTACACACACGTTTATTTGTGGTGCTAGATCAATACAGTGGTCGTCCAGACCTTAAAGTTCCCCTTTAACACAGGGATAGCATTTACACAATATCTGCAAACTATATCCACGTATTATCTGACTTTACCTCGGATCGCCGTTTATCCATTCTCATCTGAAAGATTGTCTAGGTATTCCGTGCCCACGGGTCTTCTCTTCGATATTGACAGTCTTCTCGTCAGACATCCTCCACCTGATAATCCTTACAACCAAAATCTCTGAACGCCCACGGCTCCAAAAAATATGTCGCGCCTCAGCCGAATCACACAAGGTCCTCTCCGTTGTCCTTCTCTGTTGTTCTCTGACGTACCCCGTTTCTCAGTTTCCTTAGTTTCTTGTGGGGTTTTCCTTATATGATTTTCTACCGCCTTTTCCGATGACATCATTCTGTCTACACGCCATGTGGCAGTATGCCTCCCTCCCTTTTAAAATGATGCAATCATTTTTGACATCAAGAGAATTAACCTGACACATAGCAGTGCAGACACAATGACTTTTCTGGGACTAGCAAGATGCTATGGACACCTATCGATTACCCACAAAATAAAAAAAATAATATATAACGGGCACGCCCTCCAAACTACACACCGACGGTAGATGTCTTGTATACAGCCCATGGGGAGGCTGTACTAACTAATCATAAAGACCAGTCCCTCATTTGTCCTTAAGGACAAGCGTCCTTCTCTAGGTCAAAACCTGGAGTAAGGGGACGTGAGGAATAAATAGGTACCAGTTGCATTCACTATTGTCTTGTAACCATCTGTGCAATTATCCCGACTGCTATATTGTGAATCTTAATCTCATCAAACGGGTAGGTGAAGTACTAGTATTATGACGTCATAATTTTAGGCGTAATCGAGGTAAATGCTCCTTAGAGACGTCATCATAAATTATTTGTGTTGGTGTGGCAATAATGACCGAGTGACAATATTATTTAACGGCGTATTTCATAATGAAATATGTAGTGGTCTCTATACTTGGAAATGGCGATCACAATAAAATTGAAACCTATCACCCATCATCTGGATAATTAAGTAATAATAACTAACGATCAATTCTTAAAATACAACCATACTAACATAGTATTTAATCTAACTACGTTAACTAATCAATCCTTATCACAATTCATTAAATTAACTCTATATAGACATAATAATTTTATAAAATGTTCATTAAATTCAATTTGTCAAAGCAAAATACGTGTTCACCGGTTCTTCTTTAAAGTCACATCGTCACAAACCATCCAAGTGAAAATCCTTACAACCAAAATCTCTGAACGCCCACGGCTCCACCAAATATGTCGCGCCTCAGCCGAATCACACAAGGTCCTCTCCGTTGTCCATCTCTGTTGTTCTCTGACGTACCCCGTTTCTCAGTTTCATTAGTTTCTTGTGGGGTTTTCCTTATATGATTTTCTACCGCCTTTTCCGATGACGTCATTCTGTCTACACGCCATGTGGCATACACGACACACATTTTCTTCGCATACACGTCTCATATACGTTACAATTTTCTTTTAATAAATTAATCTTTATTAATTTTTAGAAGCAAGAGTTGTTGAGTATGTTGCGTTGGGGAAGTATGAGAGGGGGCATAGTGCGACAATGAGAGAGAGAGAGAGAGGGGAAAGGGTGTACACGGGCTGATGGAGTGTGTTGGACGGAAGCTGGTGGATTCTCCAGGTTATTAGAAAGGGGGTAAAATATAATGTGGGTGTTTATTCTCCTCACTCCAGGGACGACACTTTAAAGGAAGACACGACAGTAACATACTCGAGAAATCAATAGACTCATCAAGCGCTAGAGAATACTACAACAAGTTCCTAGCTTTCTCGCGTATCTGTAGCACTATGTTCTCTCCAAATTCTTCTGTTCTCCGCACAACTGAACTTGCCGAAAGGCTGATAGTTCCAAACAAATCGGCTTTCTCAGGACACAAGTCATTTGCTGCTTCAATCAAACACACTCTTTAATGACGTTGCCATCAGTAAACGGTTTTCCTCGTTCTGCCATCTTATGCACTGTTTTGTAACTTTTACGAGTGACAGATTCATTTTCAGCAAATTTTCTCGTGAAGAGATTTCTTTGCGTCTAAAACCACGTTTAATGGTATCATATTTCCCAGAGCGTAATTTTCCAGAAAACTTTTAATATGGTGATGGATGTTTTGTTTCGTAGTGACGCTGAAGATTGTACTCTTTCAAAACGGCAACACATTCGGTGCATATTACGCAGCTGGTTTTCTGGTGCTTTGTTTCCACAAAGAAGTACTTTACTTCTCATTCGGCGTCCACTTTTCTTTTCCTACTAGCCATAATTAAGTGTGAAGTACACGGGATCTGAAAATGAAAAAAGACATTACATTAGAAACATAATTAAAATCCTATTGAAGCACATGAAATTCAGAGGACTAGGGGTCACTGGTGAAGCTATAGCTCATCAAAGGTACATATACAGTTTATAGGTACCTTTGTGTAACCGCACAGAGATGATAGAGATAATAGCACAACGCCGACTGCTCATGGGCCGTAGAAGAAGAGAGAAATAAGAAGACAAAGAGAATCTCATTCTATCTCTACGGAACAAGAAAAAACAATGATTTAGAGATATCAGAAAAAATCATATCAAATCAAATCAAGTTTATTAGCACAAATTGGGCGCACAGACCCGTCTTACATTCGGCCCTTCCAATCACTCGTCTTTCGTTCATCAACAGCATTATACATTTACATAGGAAGAAAAATAAACATTGTAAAATGAATGTTGTAAACATAAACAAGGCAAATTACCATGTTATGAGGCCCATCTCCCACCTACCAATACATCACTCCACTCACACACACACACAGCCCCACCTACCCACACACACGCACACCAAGGGACACATACATACCCCACCAACCGACCCATCCCCCTCCCACACATCCCCCACCCACACACACACTGCCCTCACCTGTTCCCCCAACCAAAAGACACTCGCCACCCACAAACATTCCCCCACCAACCCACACATCCCACGCCCACCCACATACACATCATCTCTCCCTCCCCCACCTTAAACCACACATCCCGCAGCCACATCTACATCGACCACATATTCCCCACCCACGCACCCAATCCTCCACCAATCCACACATCGCACATCCACTCACACATCCCCAAGCCATACACACAGATCCCCACCAACTGACATCTCCCTACCCCCCCCCTTCGCACACACACACATCTCCCTAACCACCCATACATCCCCAATCCACTCACACACACCCCACCACCCACACATACATCCTCCACCCACCCATACATGCCTTAACCCAATCCCCCACTACACAATCCCCAACCCGCATATGACCTACATCCCCTACCACGCAATATTCCGAACCCACGCACCGCACACACACATATCCCTCACCAAAACATCCCACACCCACATACCACCACACATCCCCACCTACACACCACACACATATCCTCCACACACATACCACACAATATTTCCACCCACACCCACACAGATACCCTTACCCATCAACCCCACATACCCCACCCACACACCACAAAAATCCCCCACTCACAGACACATACCTCACCCACACAATATCCTCAACCAACACACGACACACCTCTCCCCTACACACACGCATTCCCTACCCGTCCACAAACACACACTCACTCACGCACACATCCTCCACTACGTACCCACACACTCCCACCCACCCACCCCAACCAAACATCTCTCGATCACAATACCCCTAACCACACACATCCTCCACCCACTCACGCATCCCAACCCGACACATACACATCCAACACCCACCTACACATCCCTAAACCACTCACACACCCCACCCACGCATTCCCCATCAACGCACACATCTCCCACCCATACACAACCACCACCACAGATACTTTCCCCAACCACCACACATCCCCTACTCACCCACACATACACCACACCCATACACACATTCCACGCACCCATCACACACATCCCCCACACCACACACTCGACGAAATTCAGGTCAGTGTACAGGGAATCAGAATAATGTAATTATAAAGATACAACAACATCTGATTAATAATGCCAATGCCCTAATATATAAAATTCATGATTAGATGCAAAGACAAAATAGGCATCCCCATGAATAAACATACACATGATTATCCTTTACAGTACCATTGATATTCCATCACAGCTTGGGTAGCCATCCAACACAATATCAGTGATCTTCCATCACAGCATGAGTAGTCATCGAACACAGTACCAGTGATCCTCATCACAGCATGCATAATCATCCAACACTAACTGTAGTCTGATACACAACACCAGCAATTATCAGACAACAAGACGGAACAAAGGTCATTCATTCAGTAGCATGTTTTTTGCAGAACCTCGCTCCCATAACATCCTTCCGGAAAACCTCTCGATCATAAGCAAGATTTCCCGCGTCAGATACATCCATCTGGAAATCATCCGCCACATCCTGCACCAATCTTCTCTTTGGCCTTCCTCGTCCTCTCTTCCCAGGCATATATCCCTCCATTATTGTTATCAGGCACAGACATAGCTATTATATTCCTATATTCCTATTTAAACTATGAAGGTTCGTTCAAAACTCACCCCACAACAGATAATCGTCAATCCACAATCAAGATCCTCTTGGATCTTTTGGATCTCCACAGGGCCTGTCTACTCTCTCAACTGCGGTCTGGAAAAACAGTGGCTACGCTTGGCCGTGCCTGGGGCATGTTCGCCCATCTACTTGGTAGTGACTCAGGGGTTTAAGTTCAAACCCTCTGCTGAAAATTAGACATCAGCATCTCTTTGGCCTAGGTTGTTCCAAAGGGCAAAGCTGCGGGAACATGGCTTTACTGGACTGTTATAGGCACGCCAACACAACATCCCAGCATCCTAAACATTTTTACCAGGGTAACAAGGGATATGCTACTCCATACTCTTGTAGAGTCGCGGCAGGCGGCTTCATTTGGTAATAGAATATATCTCATAATAATGTTCGCAAAATTTATAAATAGGGCTACCTAAATAAACAACCTAATGCAGCCAGGAGGTCTCCCCGCGTGTGAAGATCTATTATTCTAAACATAATATTTACGTTTAAATTGTATCACAACGTCTCTTGTTTCATAGTTATATTAAGCAAGTTCGAGTACCGACGGCGGGTCGGATGAAATGACGTCGCGGGCCGGATCCGGCCCGCGGGCCGTAGTTTGGTGACCCCTGGTCTAGGTGATAGGAATGAGAGAGATGACGATTAATAGGCGAAGTGAATAGGACAAAACCTGGTCTGGCACAGTTAAGGCCTGCATGCACTTATTTTCGCACTGGTGAAAGGCCGTGCAAACTTATGGGGCTTATGTTGACATGTTTATAGTCCCCCCACTCTTCCTCCCTCCTCTCTCTCTCTCTCTCTCTCTCTCTCTCTCTCTCTCTTTCTCTCTCTCTCTCTCTCTCTCTCTCTCTATCTCTCTCTCTCTCTCTCTCTTTCTCTCTCTGCTAAATGCTGGTGCAGTTACGTTTGCTTAGAGAATATTTAAAATATCATAATAACATGATAGTAATGCCTTGATGGGATGCTTATGTTCAAGCATTCTGCGGGAATTTTATTTTCGCATATCCTATTTACATCGCTGTCAACAACAGCATTTTACCGCTAATGTTGATGTCTTTGCAAGATTACGCACAGTATTTTGCTTTGCTTACTGAGCGACAATCTCTGATACACCTGTAAGTAACCAACGCGACCCGATTCCCTACCGATTCTCATGCAGCTGTTTCCCCACACGTGGATATACGGGATTACGGAGAAAATCGTTAACACCTTCGCCAGGGAGACGGGCTCCGCGGAATTGCTAGATATCTAAAAGAAAAACACCCCAACAAACAAAATTGATGGTACTTCATTATTATTCTGATGATCATATTGTTCTTGTCTTGTATCATCATATAGCTCTTTCACATAATCTGACCACGCATGTAAAATCTTATCTTTTCTATTATGATTTTGCCATCTTTTGTGTTTAGGCAACCTGTTGATGTGTCTGTTCTTTTGTTAGTGATGTCATTAATTCTTGTGTGCATTAATTTGGTATTCTGGGTGTTGTGTTGGTTTTCAATTTCCTTGCAATTTTCCTCAAGCCATGTTTCTTTTGCCTCTTTGCATAGCAGTAGCTTCCTAATTTTCCCGTGAATCTCTTCGTATATTTCCTTGTTATTTTTGTTATTTCTTCTTATTTCCATGAGTTTTATGATGTCTTCCACCATCCATTTCTTGCGCCCTATTAACTTTATTTTTGGGATTATCATTATTGTTAGTGCAGCTTCAAGACTGATTTCTTTTATATTTTCAATTGGTCACTGACGACTTGAAATAATATTGCATTGCCATATCGGACAATGCATCGAATCTGTTCTTTACCTCTATGTTGAATTTATCTTTTATTTCCTCACTCTTCAGTGCCTGTAGATAAAATTTTGCGTTTCTATTTGTATATTTGGCTTTCTTTAAGTGTATATGTAAATTGCCTAAGGTGGTTATGGTTGCAATAGTAGTCTGCGCTTAGTAAGGGGACATAATCATATAATAATATTACAAGGGAGGTTACTAGAACTTGAAAAATAAAATGGTATACCTAGGTACAATACCACATACTAACATTAACATGTTTTACTTATATTTAGAAATGATACAGTTAGTACCGCAGTTATCTTTTCCTATCGTGAGAAGAAGGCTATTAAACTTTTTACAAAACGTTTGTTTAATCTTACCTTACTTACATTTTATTACGAACTTTATCAATTCTACGTTTATGTTCAGTTGTTAAAACTGTACTTTTAATGATAACTTTTCCTACCAGTAGTTTCCTTTTCCCCTCTGTGGGGAAACAACATTTTTACTGGCCTCTTAAGGCCACCCACAATTTAAAGAAAATTTACTTACATTAATGGCGAAAGACCTTGGAAGTATACGGGGTTTATGTTGATAAATATGTTCAGAGGAAATGTCATTTATGTTTGTAAATTTAATTCAATTTGAACAAATAGTTCTCTCTCTCTCTCTCTCTCTCTCTCTCTCTCTCTCTCTCTCTCTCTCTCTCTCTCTCTCTCTCTCTCTCTCTCTCTCTCTCTCTCTCTCTCTCTCTCTCTCTCTCTCGCCCAAATGCTGGTGCAATTACGTTTGCTTAGAGAATATTTAAAATATCATAATAACATGATAGTAATGCCTTGATGAGGTGCCTCCTTCCCTACGCTAGCCTATGGGACACCCTTGAGCAAGGTGGAGTACCTGTTTAGCCTCCCGATCAGGGTTACGTGAAGCCATGCGTGCAGGTGGTGGATGAAGTTGAAGAGCAGCCGACAGATAGTTGTAGATTATGGTCTCCAGCTTCACGACGGAAGGCAGAGGATCTCTTTTTTGGGAGACATTGGCTACGGTCATCGACCAGTATGGTCACTGCTAGGAAATAAATGAATGGCAAACTACCTTCTTTACAGATGCCAAGAATATCATGTACTGCAGTCTTATCGATAATCAGAGAAACGGCGTAAATGGGTGCTCCATAGGAGCAGCCTCGCCCGTTAGGGGGTAGTCATGTACACCAGGTGACTCCAGACCGTCATCAGGAGACTGAGTGCGAAAGAATATCGACATTGAAAGTAGGAACTTGGAACGTAAGAACTATGAGTGGGGATGGGAAATTTGATAACATTAAGAATGAAATGAGAAGATTAAATATTAACCTGTTAGGTGTACGTGAGACCAGATGGACAGAAATTGGCATTATGCCATCTGAGGATTATAGAATAATCTATTCTTATGGAGAGAAACAACAGCGAGGAGTAGCAATTATAATGGATACAGAGAGAGCAAAATCGATCAAAGGATATTGGACTGTATCAGACAGAGTGTTACTGGTGAAGTTGAGTGGAAGACCTTTTGATGTCAACGTCATGCAAGTTTATGCACCAACAGCAGACAGTAGTGATGACAGCATTGATTAATTTTATTGTGATTTAGAGAAAGCCTTCAAGAAATGCAAGAATTCTGAAGTAAATATCATAATGTGTGGCTTGAATGCCAAAGTTGGAAATCAACAGGACGGATGCATAGTAGGCAGGTTTGGACTAGGGGAACAGAATGAAAGAGGTTGCAGACTAGTACAGTGGGCAAAAGAGCAAGATTTGATTATTGGAAACACCTGGTATCAACAGCATCCAAGGAGATTATGGACATGGAGGAGTCCTGATCATAAGATTAGAAATCAGATTGATTACATCCTCATCAACAGACGATTTCGAAATGTCTTAAAAGTTGCAAATACTAAACCAAGCGCAAACTGCTACAGCGACTATAGATTAATCTTAAGCAATTTACATATAAAATTTATATATAAAAGTAAAGTAAGTAAAATATCCACCAAGAAACACAAAATTTGATCTACAAGCACTGAAGAGTGAGGAAATAAAAGATAAATTCAACGTAGAGGTAAAGAACAGATTCGATGCATTGTCCGATATGGAAATATTATTTCAAGACGTCAGTGACCAATGGGAAATGTTAAAGAAATCAGTCAACCAAGCTGCAGAAAACTCCATCCCAAAAATAAAGATAATAGGACGCAAGAAATGGATGACGGAAGACATCTTAAGACTCATGGAAGTAAGAAGAAATAACAAAAATAACAAGGAAACATATGAAGAGATTCATAGGAAAATTAGGAAGCTATGCAAAGAGGCAAAAGAAACATGTCTTGAGGAAAATTGCAAGAAAATTGAACACCAACACAACACTCGGAATACCAAATTAATGCACAAAAGAATTAATGACATTACTAACAATTAGCAGCTTTCTCCGTAACTCCGAATACTCTCGTGGTTGACGTGAGCGCACGAGAACTTGAAGGGCTTCGAATCGCGCCAGTGATTTACGAGAGTATGGAGACGGTCGCTCAGAAAGTCGTGGCGTGCTGATAGGTGTAATCTATCCTAGGAATCAACATACAGCTGAAAGATGCTGGTGTTGACCGCGATATCCTGAAACAGGATGGAAACGCGGGAAAAAAGCAAAACAAAAAACTAACAAAATAACACACACATCACCGGGTTGCCTAAAAACCAAAGATGGCAAAATCATAATAGAAAACGATTAGATTTTACATGCATGGTCTGATTATGTGAAAGACCTTTATGATGATACAAGAGAAGAACAATATGATCATCAGAATAATAATGAATGACCATCAATTTTGAAGAAGGAAGATCAGAATGCTCTTAACCATATGAAAACTGGCAAGACCCCGGCTACAGATAACATCACAATAGACATGATCAATGACTTAGAACAGGGGTCACAAAACTTTTTTCACGGCGGGCCGGACAACTGACATAATGATGAGCGCGGCCCGGATACTCATTCTGTACAATACTTGCGCCGGTCTTCGTGGCGAAGGCCTTACGGACGCGGTTCGTAATCCCGTATACTCATGTTCGAAATACAGCTGCGATCGATTTGGCAGCAGACAACTTTGCGCTGGCTTTTACGCTATGTAATAGGTGCCGGTCGTTCGAAAAGCAATGGTAAACTACTGAACATAAACTTGCCAAGACATCAACAACAGCAAACAATGCTGGTGTTGACTGAAAACGTCATGTAAAGGATATGCAACTAACTTTAACAATAATTGCAAGCTAGAACGAAAGCTCTGTGAAAATATACGAAAAAATAAGTTAATCATCGAAAGGGCGTGCAATACACATAAACAAACAAACAAACAAACAAACAAACAAACAAACAAAGACAACCAACATATTTATATTTATTTTCTAAGTAAAGTTATCAAAGAAGGCGACGTTAGGAAAAAGATAGTTACATCAGACATATTGTGCACATATCCGAATCTCACAAACTAAGCAGCAAAAGAGGATAGTAAGTTTTGTGAAACTGACGTGTGGCTTTCAAAATACCATCAAAAATTTCAAAAATACCACACCGTTTGGTTTGGAATTGTTGCATCCAATCAAGAGAATTGCTTTCAAATGTTCATCAGTCAATCTCATTCGATGTGATGACTTCACAGACTTCTTTTTTGAAAATGTTAGCTCAAAGACATATGTTGCTCCAAACAATGATGTCATACCAGCGGCAAATTTCTTAAGTTTCGGAAACTCAACATCAGGTAAGCAGCGGTACTTCCTTCTCAATAAGCTCCAACTGTAATTCAACTGGCACACCATTAAGGTTACAATCAAACGGATTCTGGAACAGAAGGATGTCACTCTCAAACCTGTCAAGATCTGAAAATCTCTCCAAACTCTTTGAAACAGTGAAAATGAGAAAGGTTTTCTCCTTCCAGTTGTGCTTCCAACAGTGACAGATTTCTTCGAAATCCTTTGATGGTTCTGTAGAGATCACAGACGAGGTAATCCTTTCCCTGAAGTTTCAAGTTCACTTCATTCATATCGACCAAAATTGACAACTTTGACAGTCAGGGAGGATCTGACAGCTGTGAATCAGCTTTATCTTTTTCAGTGAGGAAAACATCTATTTCGTTTCGGAGCTTGCAAAAACGAAGCAGGACCTTACCGCAGCTGAGCCATCTGACTGATATGTGATAAGGCAAGTCACATAATTCAAAATCAATTTCTTCAAGAAAAGCCTAGAACTGACGGTGAATGAGTGCATGTTCCCGAATGAAGTTCACAGCAGAAACTACTGGTTTAAGTACACAAGAAATATCTAAATCTTTCCCACAGAGTACTTGCTGATGTACGATGCAGTGTATGAACAGAGCGCCCGGAATTTGCAAATCTTCCAAATGAGTCCTGATCTGCCCCAACAGACCCTTCCTCACTCCAGTCATGTTTTTTTCCCTCATCAACTGTAACACCTCGAAGCTGATTCCACCGAAGGTTATAGTCTTGGAAAATTGTTTGCACTTCCACAAAAATGACTTTCCCAGTTGTTGTTCCATGCATGCTGCAAACGGACGCCAACTCTTTCGTTATCTGAAAGTCCAAATTGACACCACAAATGAACACGAGAAGTTGTGACGTACTCGAGAGATCAATAGACTCAACCAGCGCCAAAGAATACTACAACAAGTTCCTAGCTTTCTCTTCAGTATCTGTAGCACTATGTTGTCTCCAAGTTCTTCTGTTCTTCGCACAACTGAACTTGCCGAATGGCTGACAGTTCCAAACAAATCGGCTATCTCAGGACACAAGTCATTTGCTGCTTCGATCAAACACACTCTTTAATGACGTTGCCATCCGAAAACGGTTTTCCTCTTTCTGCCATCTTATGCACTGTTTTGTAACTTGTACGAGTGACAGATTCATTTTCAGCAAATTTTCTCGTGAAGAGATTTCTTTGCGTTTCATTAAATGGTCTCATATTTCCTAGAAAACTATTAATATTTTGATGGATGTTTTGTTTCGTAGTGACGCTGAAGATTGTACTCTTTCAATCCGGCAACACATTCGGTGCATATTACGCAGCTGGTTTTCTGGTGCTTTGTTTCCACAAAGAAGTACTTTACTTCTCACTCGGCGTCCACTTTTCTTTTCCTACTAGCCATAATTAAGTGTGAAGTACACGGGATCTGAAAATGAAAAAGACATTACATTAGAAACATAATTAAAATCCTATTGAAGCACATGAAATGCAGAGGACTAGGGGTCACTGGTGAAGCTATAGCTCATCAAAGGTACATATACAGTTTATAGGTACCTTTGTGTGACCGCACAGAGATGATAGAGATAATAGAACAACGCCGACTGCTCATGGGCCGTAGAAGAAGAGAGAAATAAGAAGACAAAGAGAATCTCATTCTATCTCTACAGAACAAGAAAAAACAATGATTTAGAGATATCAGAAGAAATCAAATCAAATCAAATCAAGTTTATTAGGGTCACAAATTGGGCGCACAGACCCGTCTTACATTCGGCCCTTCCAATCACTCGTCTTTCGTTCATCAACAGCATTATACATTTACATAGGAAGAAAAATAAACATTGTAAAATGAATGTTGTAAACATAAACAAGGCAAATTACCATGTTATGAGGCCCATCTCCCACCTACCAATACATCACCCCACTCACACACACACAGCCCCACCTACCCACACACACGCACACCAAGGGACACATACATACCCCACCAACCGACCCATCCCCCTCCCACACATCCCCCACCCACACACACACTGCCATCACCTGTTCCCCCAAACAAAAGACACTCGCCACCCACAAACATTCCCCCACCAACCCACACATCCCACGCCCACCCACATACACATCCTAACCCACACATCCTCTCCCCCCCACCTTAAACCACACATCCCGCAGCCACATCTACATCGACCACATATTCCCCACCCACGCACCCAATCCTCCACCAATCCACACATCGCACATCCACTCACACATCCCCTTCGCACACACACACATCTCCCTAACCACCCATACATCCCCAATCCACTCACACACACCCCACCACCCACACATACATCCTCCACCCACCCATACATGCCTTAACCCAATCCCCCACTACACAATCCCCAACCCGCACATCACCTGCATCCCCTACCACGCAATATTCCCAACCCACGCACCGCACACACACATATCCCTCACCAACACATCCCACACCCACATACCACCACACATCCTCACCTACACACCACACACATATCCTCCACCCACATACCACACAATATTCCCACCCACACCCACACAGATACCATTACCCATCAACCCCACATACCCCACCCACACACCACAAAAATCCCCCACTCACACACACATACCTCACCCACACAATATCCTCAACGAATACACGACACACCTCTCCCCTACACACACGCATTCCCTACCCGTCCACAAACACACACTCACTCACGCACACATCCTCCACTACGTACCCACACAGTCCCACCCACCCACCCCAACCAAACATCTCTCGATCACAATACCCCTAACCACACACATCCTCCACCCACTCACGCATCCCAACCCGACACATACACATCCATAACCCACCTATACATCCCTAAACCACTCACACACCCCACCCACGCATTCCCCATCAACGCACACATCTCCCACCCATACACAACCACCACCCACAGATACTTTCCCCAACCACCACACATCCCCTACTCACCCACACATACACCACACCCATACACACATTCCACGCACCCATCACACACATCCCTCACACCACACACTCGACGAAATTCAGGTCAGTGTACAGGGAATCAGAATAATGTAATTATAAAGATACGACAACATCTGATCAATAATGCCAATGCCCTAATATATAAAATTCATGATTATATGCAAAGACAAAATAGGCATCCCCATGAATAAACATACACATGATCATCCTTCACAGTACCATTGATATTCCATGACAGCTTGGGTAGTTAGTTAGTTAGTTAGTTAGTCACGGTTCCAACTTCACAGCAACGGGTCGTCCCCATTATGCTCCGTTCCTGTGCCAGTGAATATCACATAAAACGCTCCCCACTGCCCAATGTGAAAAGTGGAAAAGATGGGTAGCCATCCAACACAATATCAGTGATCTTCCATCACAGCATGAGTAGTCATCCAACACAGTACCAGTGATCCTCATCACAGCATGCATAATCATCCAACACTAACTGTAGTCTGATACACAACACCAGCAATTATCAGACAACAAGACGGAACAAAGGTCATTCATTCAGTAGCATGTCCTTTACAGAACCTCGCTCCCATAACAACCTTCCGGAAAACCTCTCGATCATAAGCAAGATTTCCCGCGTCAGATACATCCATCTGGAAATCATCCGCCACATCCTGCACCCATCTTCTCTTTGGCCTTCCTCGTCCTCTCTTCCCAGGTATATATCCCTCCATTATTGTTATCAGGCACAGACATAGCTATTATATTCCTATATTCCTATTTAAACTATGAAGGTTCGTTCAAAACTCACCCCACAACAGATAATCGTCAATCCACAATCAAGATCCTCTTGGATCTTTTGGATCTTCATAGGGCCTGTCTACTCTCTCAACTGCGGTCTGGAAAACAGTGGCTACGCTCGGCCGTGCCTGGGGCATGTTCGCCCATCTACTTGGTAGTGACTCAGGCGTTTAAGTTCAAACCCTCTGCTGAAAATTAGACATCAGCATCTCTTCGGCTTAGGTTGTTCCCAAGGGCAAAGCGGCGGGAACATGGCTTTACTGGACTGTTATAGGCACGCCTATAACGTAGCGTAGCCACTGTTTTCCAGACCGCAGTTGAGAGAGTAGACAGGCCCTGTGAAGATCCAAAAGATCCAAGAGGATCTTGATTGTGGATTGACGATTATCATATCTAGGATCGGTGGTAAATAGCAAATTATCCCTAGATCAGGAAATCAACATCCGGATTGGTAAGGCAGCAACAACAATGAACAGGTTAAGAAAAAGAGTCTGGGAGAACAGGAAGCTTACTGCCAAAACAAAAGTCCTTGTCTATCAAGCCTGTGTCCTTAGTACTCTTCTCTATGGCAGTGAAACCTGGACAACTTACTCAAGCCAAGAGAACAATTTAAACAGCTTTCATATGCGGTGTCTGCGAAGAATTCTTGGTATTAAGTGGCAAGACAAAATCACAAATACTGAAGTATTGGAAAGATCAGGTTGTGTGACAGTTTATTCCATGCTCAGTCTTCGTAGACTTAGATGGATAGGACATCTTAGGCGGATGGATGATGGTAGAATACCAAAGGATATCTTTTTTGGTGAATTACAGATGGGTAAGAGATCTCAGGGTCGGCCTCTACTACGATACAAAGATGTGTGTAAGCGGGACATGATTGATACAGGCATTGATAATGCACATTGGGAGCAAGTCGCCGCTGAACGTGTTGCATGGAGGGCAAATATCAGAAATGGAATAAAGTCAAAGGAGAAAATTATTGCAGAAAAGTCACACACCAAGCGTTTGAGACGTAAGATGGTGCATGATGGTGGAAATGACCACGTGTTCAGATGCACCCACTGTGAACGGACATTTACAGCGCAAATTGGCCTTATCAGTCACACTCGCTACCGCCATAGTTAAAAGTTATTATGCCTTTTTAAAGCACAAACTATCGTCTGTCAAGACGGCAAGGTGCCAATGTGTGTATGTGTATAGGCACGCCAACACAACATCCTAGCATCCTAAACATTTTTTACCAGGGTATCAAGGGATATGCTACTCCATACTCTTGTAGAGTCGCGGCAGGCGGCTTCATTTGGTAATAGAATATATCTCATAATAATGTTCGCAAAATTTATAAATAGGGCTACCTAAATAAACAACCTAATGCAGCCAGGAGGTCTCCGCACGTGTGAAGATATATTATTCTAAACATAATATTTACGTTTAAATTGTATCACAACGTCTCGTGTTTCATAGTTATATTAAGCAAGTTCGAGTACCGACGGCGGGCCGGATGAAATGACGTCGCGGGCCGGATCCGGCCCGCGGGCCGTAGTTTGGTGACCCCTGGTCTAGGTGATAGGAATGAGAGAGATGACGATTAATAGGCGAAGTGAATAGGACAAAACCTGGTCTGGCACAGTCAAGGCCTGCATGCACTTATTTTCGCACTGGTGAAAGGCCGTGCAAGCTTATGGGGCTTATGTTGACATGTTTATAGTCCCCCCCCCCACTCTTCCTCCCTCCTCTCTCTCTCTCTCTCTCCCTCTCTCTCTCTCTCTCTCTCTCTCTCTCTCTCTTTCTTTCTCTCTCTGCTAAATGCTGGTGCAGTTACGTTTGCTTAGAGAATATTTAAAATATCATAATAACATGATAGTAATGCCTTGATGGGATGCTTATGTTCAAGCATTCTGCGGGAATTTTATTTTTCGCATATCCTATTTACATCGCTGTCAACAACAGCATTTTACCGCTAATGTTGATTTCTTTGCAAGATTACGCACAGTATTTTGCATTGCTTACTGAGCGACAATCTCTGATACACCTGTAAGTAACCAACGCGACCCGATTCCCTACCGATTCTCATGCAGCTGTTTCCCCACACGTGGATATACGGGATTACGGAGAAAATCGTTAACACCTTCGCCAGGGAGACGGGCTCCGCGGAATTGATAGATATCTAAAAGAAAAACACCCCGACAAACAAAATTGATGGTACTTCATTATTATTCTGATGATCATATTGTTCTTGTCTTGTATCATCATATAGCTCTTTCACATAATCTGACCACGCATGTAAAATCTTATCTTTTCTATTATGATTTTGCCATCTTTGGTGTTTAGGCAACCTGTTGATGTGTCTGTTCTTTTGTTAGTGATGTCATTAATTCTTGTGTGCATTAATTTGGTATTCTGGGTGTTGTGTTGGTTTTCAATTTCCTTGCAATTTTCCTCAAGCCATGTTTCTTTTGCCTCTTTGCATAGCAGTAGCTTCCTAATTTTCCCGTGAATCTCTTCGTATATTTCCTTGTTATTTTTGTTATTTCTTCTTATTTCAATGAGTTTTATGATGTCTTCCACCATCCATTTCTTGCGCCCTATTAACTTTAATTTTGGGATTATCATTGTTGTTAGTGCAGCTTCAAGACTGATTTCTTTTATATTTTCAATTGGTCACTGACGACTTGAAATAATATTGCATTGCCATATCGGACAATGCATCGAATCAGTTCTTTACCTCTATGTTGAATTTATCTTTTATTTCCTCACTCTTCAGTGACTGTAGATAAAATTTTGCGTTTCTATTTGTATATTTGGCTTTCTTTAAGTGTATATGTAAATTGCCTAAGGTGGTTATGGTTGCAGTAGTAATCTGCGCTTAGTAAGGGGACATAATCATATAATATTGTTACAAGGGAGGTTACTAGAACTTGAAAAATAAAATGGTATACCTAGGTACAATACCACATACTAACATTAACATGTTTTACTTATATTTAAAAATGAAACAGTTAGTACCGCAGTTATCTTTTCCTATCGTGAGAAGAAGGCTATTAAACTTTTTACAAAACGTTTGTTTAATCTTTTCTTACTTACATTTTATTACGAACTTTATCAATTCTACGTTTATGTTTAATTGTTAAAACTGTACTTTTAATGATAACTTTTCCTACCAGTAGTTTCCTTTTCCCCTCTGTCGGGAAACAACATTTTTTACTGTCCTCTTAAGGCCACCCACAATTTAAAGAAAATTTACTTACATTAACGGCGAAAGACCTTGGAAGTATACGGGGTTTATGTTGATAAATATGTTCAGAGGAAATGTCATTTATGTTTGTAAATTTAATTCAATTTGAACAAATAGCTCTCTCTCTCTCTCTCTCTCTCTCTCTCTCTCTCTCTCTCTCTCTCTCTCTCTCTCTCTCTCTCTCTCTCTCGCCCAAATGCTGGTGCAATTACGTTTGCTTAGAGAATATTTAAAATATCATAATAGCATGATAGTAATGCCTTGATGGGGTGCCTCCTTCCCTCCGCTCGCCTATGGGACACCCTTGAGCAAGGTGGAGTACCCGTTTAGCTCCCGATCAGGGTTACGTGAAGCCATGCGTGCAGGTGGTGGATGAAGTTGAAGAGCAGCCGGCAGATAGTTGTAGATTATGGTCTCCAGCTTCACGACGGAAGGCAGAGGATCTCTTTTTTTGGGAGACATTGGCTACGGTCATCGACCAGTATGGTCACTGCTAGGAAATAAATCAATGGCAAACTACCTTCTTTACAGATGCCAAGAATATCATGTACTGCAGTCTTATCGATAATCAGAGAAACGGCGTAAATGGGTGCTCCATAGGAGCAGCCTCGCCCGTTAGGGGGTAGTCATGTACACCAGGTGACTCCAGACCGTCATCAGGAGACTGAGTGCGAAAGAATATCGACATTGAAAGTAGGAACTTGGAATGTAAGAACTATGAGTGGGGATGGGAAATTTGATAACATTAAGAATGAAATGAGAAGATTAAATATTAACCTGTTAGGTGTACGTGAGACCAGATGGACAGAAATTGGCATTATGACATCTGAGGATTATAGAATAATCTATTCTTATGGAGAGAAACAACAGCGAGGAGTAGCAATTATAATGGATACAGAGAGAGCAAAATCGATCAAAGGATATTGGACTGTATCAGACAGAGTGTTACTGGTGAAGTTAAGTGGAAGACCTTTTGATGTCAACGTCATGCAAGTTTATGCAACAACAGCAGACAGTAGTGATGACAGCATTGATTAATTTTATAGTGATTTAGAGAAATCCTTCAAGAAATGCAAGAATTCTGAAGTAAATATCATAATGTGTGGCTTGAATGCCAAAGTTGGAAATCAACAGGACGGATGCATAGTAGGCAAGTTTGGACTAGGGGAACAGAATGAAAGAGGTTGCAGACTAGTACAGTGGGCAAAAGAGCAAGATTTGATTATTGGAAACACCTGGTATCAACAGCATCCAAGGAGATTATGGACATAGAGGAGTCCTGATCATAAGATTAGAAATCAGATTGATTACATCCTCATCAACAGACAATTTCGAAATGTCTTAAAAGTTGCAAAAACTATACCAAGCGCAAACTGCTACAGCGACTATAGATTAATCTTAAGCAATTTACATATAAAATTTACATATAAAAGTAAAGAAAGTAAAATATCCACCAAGAAACACAAAATTTGATCTACAAGCACTGAAGAGTGAGGAAATAAAAGATAAATTCAACGTAGAGGTAAAGAACAGATTCGATGCATTGTCCGATATGGAAATATTATTTCAAGACGTCAGTGACCAATGGGAAATGTTAAAGAAATCAGTCAACCAAGCTGCAGAAAACTCCATCCCAAAAATAAAGATAATAGGACGCAAGAAATGGATGACGGAAGACATCTTAAGACTCATGGAAGTAAGAAGAAATAACAAAAATAACAAGGAAACATATGAAGAGATTCATAGGAAAATTAGGAAGCTATGCAAAGAGGCAAAAGAAACATGTCTTGAGGAGAATTGCAAGAAAATTGAACACCAACACAACAATCGGAATACCAAATTAATGCACAAAAGAATTAATGACATTACTAACAATTAGCAGCTTTCTCCGTAACTCCGAATACTCTCGTGGTTGACGTGAGCGCACGAGAACTTGAAGGGATTCGAATCGCGCCAGTCATTTACGAGAGTATGGAGGCGGTCGCTCAGAAAGTCGTGGCGTGCTGATAGGTGTAATCTATCCTAGGAATCAACATACAGCTGAAAGATGCTGGTGTTGACCGCAATATCCTGAAACAGGATTGAAACGCGGGAAAAAAGCAAAACAAAAAACTAACAAAATAACACACACATCAACGGGTTGCCTAAAAACCAAAGATGGCAAAATCATAATAGAAAACGATTAGATTTTACATGCATGGTCTGATTACGTGAAAGACCTTTATGATGATACAAGAGAAGAACAATATGATCATCAGAATAATAATGAATGACCATCAATTTTGAAGAAGGAAGATCAGAATGCTCTTAACCATATGAAAACCGGCAAGACCCCGGCTACAGATAACATCACAATAGACATGATCAATGCCTTAGAACAGGGGTCACA
Organism: Cepaea hortensis; assembly: GCA_963921405.1. NCBI lineage: Eukaryota > Metazoa > Mollusca > Gastropoda > Stylommatophora > Helicidae > Cepaea > Cepaea hortensis. The sequence continues at coordinate 15,596,410 of OY992889.1, forward strand.
AAACTTTTTTCACGGCGGGCCGGACTACTGACATAATGATGAGCGCGGGCCGGATACTCATTCTGTACAATACTTGCGCCGGTCTCCGTGGCGAAGGCCTTACGGACGCGGTTCGTAATCCCGTATACTCATGTTCGAAATACAGCTGCGAGCGATTTGGCAGCAGACAACTTTGCGCTGGCTTTTACGCTATGTTTTAGGTGCCGGTCGTTTGAAAAGCAATGGTAAACTACTTAAAATAAACTTGCCAAGACATCAACAACAGCAAACAATGCTGGTGTTGACTGAAAACGTCCTGTAAAGGATATGCAACTAACTTTAACAATAATTGCAAGCTAGAACGAAAGCTCTGTGAAAAAAACGAAAAAAATAAGTTAATCATCGAAAGGGCGTGCAATGCACATAAACAAACAAACAAACAAACAAACAAAGACAACCAACATATTTATATTTATTTTCTAAGTAAAGTTATCAAAGAAGGCGACGTTAGGAAAAAGATAGTTACATCAGACATATTGTGCACATATCCGAATCTCACAAACTAAGCAGCAAAAGAGGATAGTAAGTTTTGTGAAACTGACGTGTGGCTTTCAAAATACCATCAAAAAATTCAAAATACCACACCGTTTGGTTTTGGAATTGTTGCATCCAATCAAGAGAATTGCTTTCAAATGTTCATCAGTCAATCTCATTCGATGTGATGACTTCACAGACTTCTTTTTTGAAAATGTTAGCTCAAAGACATATGTTGCTCCAAACAATGATGTCATACCAGCGGCAAATTTCTTAAGTTTCGGAAACTCAACATCAGGTAAGCAGCGGTACTTCCTTCTCAATAAGCTCCAACTGTAATTCAACTGGCACACCATTAAGGTTACAATCAAACGGATTCTGGAACAGAAGGATGTCACTCTCAAACCTGTCAAGATCTGAAAATCTCTCCAAACTCTTTGAAACAGTGAAAATGAGAAAGGTTTTCTCCTTCCAGTTGTGCTTCCAACAGTGACAGATTTCTTCGAAATCCTTTGATGGTTCTGTAGAGATCACAGACGAGGTAATCCTTTCCCTAAAGTTTCAAGTTCACTTCATTCATATCGACCAAAATTGACAACTTTGACAGCCAGGGAGGATCTGACAGCTGTGAATCAGCTTTATCTTTTTCAGTGAGGAAAACATCTATTTCGTTTCGGAGCTTGCAAAAACGAAGCAGGACTTTACCGCAGCTGAGCCATCTGACTGATATGTGATAAGGCAAGTCACAGAATTCAAAATCAATTTCTTCAAGAAAAGCCTAGAACTGACGGCAATGAGTGCATGTTCCCGAATGAAGTTCACAGCAGAAACTACTGGTTTAAGTACACAAGAAATATCTAAATCTTTCCCACAGAGTACTTGCTGATGTACGATGCAGTGTATGAACAGAGCGCCCGGAATTTGCAAATCTTCCAAATGAGTCCTGATCTGCCCCAACAGACCCTTCCTCACTCTAGTCATGTTTTTTCCCCTCATCAACTGTAACACCTCGAAGCTGATTCCACCGAAGGTTATAGTCTTGGAAAATTGTTTGCACTTCCACGAAAATGACTTTCCCAGTTGTTGTTCCATGCATGCTGCAAACGGACGCCAACTCTTTCGTTATCTGAAAGTCCAAATTGACACCACAAATGAACACGAGAAGTTGTGACGTACTCGAGAGATCAATAGACTCAACCAGCGCCAAAGAATACTACAACAAGTTCCTAGCTTTCTCTTCAGTATCTGTAGCACTATGTTGTCTCCAAGTTCTTCTGTTCTTCGCACAACTGAACTTGCCGAATGGCTGACAGTTCCAAACAAATCGGCTATCTCAGGACACAAGTCATTTGCTGCTTCGATCAAACACACTCTTTAATGACGTTGCCATCCGAAAACGGTTTTCCTCTTTCTGCCATCTTATGCACTGTTTTGTAACTTGTACGAGTGACAGATTCATTTTCAGCAAATTTTCTCGTGAAGAGATTTCTTTGCGTTTCATTAAATGGTCTCATATTTCCTAGAAAACTATTAATATTTTGATGGATGTTTTGTTTCGTAGTGACGCTGAAGATTGTACTCTTTCAAAACGGCAACACATTCGGTGCATATTACGCAGCTGGTTTTCTGGTGCTTTGTTTCCACAAAGAAGTACTTTACTTCTCACTCGGCGTCCACTTTTCTTTTCCTACTAGCCATAATTAAGTGTGAAGTACACGGGATCTGAAAATGAAAAAGACATTACATTAGAAACATAATTAAAATCCTATTGAAGCACATGAAATGCAGAGGACTAAGGGTCACTGGTGAAGCTATAGCTCATCAAAGGTACATATAGAGTTTATAGGTACCTTTGTGTGACCGCACAGAGATGATAGAGATAATAGCACAACGCCGACTGCTCATGGGCCGTAGAAGAAGAGAGAAATAAGAAGACAAAGAGAATCTCATTCTATCTCTACAGAACAAGAAAAAACAATGATTTAGAGATATCAGAAGAAATCAAATCAAATCAAATCAAGTTTATTAGGGTCACAAATTGGGCGCACAGACCCGTCTTACATTCGGCCCTTCCAATCACTCGTCTTTCGTTCATCAACAGCATTATACATTTACATAGGAAGAAAAATAAACATTGTAAAATGAATGTTGTAAACATAAACAAGGCAAATTACCATGTTATGAGGCCCATCTCCCACCTACCAATACATCACCCCACTCACACACACACAGCCCCACCTACCCACACACACGCACACAAAGGGACACATACATACCCCACCAACCGACCCATCTCCCTCCCACACATCCCCCACCCACACACACACTGCCCTCACCTGTTCCCCCAACCAAAAGACACTCGCCACCCACAAACATTCCCCCACCAACCCACACATCCCACGCCCACCCACATACACATCCTAACCCACACATCCTCTCCCCCCACCTTAAACCACACATCCCGCAGCCACATCTACATCGACCACATATTCCCCACCCACGCACCCAATCCTCCACCAATCCACACATCGCACATCCACTCACACATCCCCTTCGCACACACACATCTCCCTAACCACCCATACATCCCCAATCCACTCACACACACCCCACCACCCACACATACATCCTCCACCCACCCATACATGCCTTAACCCAATCCCCCACTACACAATCCCCAACCCGCACATGACCTACATCCCCTACCACGCAATATTCCCAACCCACGCACCGCACACACACATATCCCTCACCAACACATCCCACACCCACATACCACCACACATCCTCACCTACACACCACACACATATCCTCCACCCACATACCACACAATATTCCCACCCACACCCACACAGATACCCTTACCCATCAACCCCACATACCCCACCCACACACCACAAAAATCCCCCACTCACACACACATACCTCACCCACACAATATCCTCAACGAACACACGACACACCTCTCCCCTACACACACGCATTCCCTACCCGTCCACAAACACACACTCACTCACGCACACATCCTCCACTACGTACCCACACACTCCCACCCATCCACCCCAACCAAACATCTCTCGATCACAATACCCCTAACCACACATATCCTCCACCCACTTACGCATCCCAACCCGACACATACACATCCATCACCCACCTATACATCCCTAAACCACTCACACACCCCACCCACGCATTCCCCATCAACGCACACATCTCCCACCCATACACAACCACCACCCACAGATACTTTCCCCAACCACCACACATCCCCTACTCACCCACACATACACCACACCCATACACACATTCCACGCACCCATCACACACATCCCCCACACCACACACTCGACGAAATTCAGGTCATTGTACAGGGAATCAGAATAATGTAATTATAAAGATACAACAACATCTGATTAATAATGCCAATGCCCTAATATATAAAATGCATGATTAGATGCAAAGATAAAATAGGCATCCCCATGAATAAACATACACATGATCATCCTTCACAGTACCATTGATATTCCATGACAGCTTGGGTAGTTAGTTAGTTAGTTAGTTAGTCACGGTTCCAACTTCACAGCAACGGGTCGTCCCCATTATGCTCCGTTCCTGTGCCAGTGAATATCACATAAAACGCTCCCCACTGCCCAATGTGAAAAGTGGAAAAGATGGGTAGCCATCCAACACAATATCAGTGATCTTCCATCACAGCATGAGTAGTCATCCAACACAGTACCAGTGATCCTCATCACAGCATGCATAATCATCCAACACTAACTGTAGTCTGATACACAACACCAGCAATTATCAGACAACAAGACGGAACAAAGGTCATTCATTCAGTAGCATGTCCTTTACAGAACCTCGCTCCCATAACAACCTTCCGGAAAACCTCTCGATCATAAGCAAGATTTCCCGCGTCAGATACATCCATCTGGAAATCATCCGCCACATCCTGCACCCATCTTCTCTTTGGCCTTCCTCGTCCTCTCTTACCAGGTATATATCCCTCCATTATTGTTATCAGGCACAGACATAGCTATTATATTCCTATATTCCTATTTAAACTATGAAGGTTCGTTCAAAACTCACCCCACAACAGATAATCGTCAATCCACAATCAAGATCCTCTTGGATCTTTTGGATCTTCACAGGGCCTGTCTACTCTCTCAACTGCGGTCTGGAAAACAGTGGCTACGCTCGGCCGTGCCTGGGGCATGTTCGCCCATCTACTTGGTAGTGACTCAGGGGTTTAAGTTCAAACCCTCTGCTGAAAATTAGACATCAGCATCTCTTCGGCTTAGGTTGTTCCCAAGGGCAAAGCGGCGGGAACATGGCTTTACTGGACTGTTATAGGCACGCCAACACAACATCCTAGCATCCTAAACATTTTTTACCAGGGTATCAAGGGATATGCTACTCCATACTCTTGTAGAGTCGCGGCAGGCGGCTTCATTTGGTAATAGAATATATCTCATAATAATGTTCGCAAAATTTATAAATAGGGCTACCTAAATAAACAACCTAATGCAGCCAGGAGGTCTCCGCACGTGTGAAGATCTTTTATTCTAAACATAATATTTACGTTTAAATTGTATCACAACGTCTCGTGTTTCATAGTTATATTAAGCAAGTTCGAGTACCGACGGCGGGCCGGATGAAATGACGTCGTGGGCCGGATCCGGCCCGCGGGCCGTAGTTTGGTGACCCCTGGTCTAGGTGATAGGAATGAGAGAGATGACGATTAATAGGCGAAGTGAATAGGACAAAACCTGGTCTGGCACAGTCAAGGCCTGCATTCACTTATTTTCGCACTGGTGAAAGGCCGTGCAAGCTTATGGGGCTTATGTTGACATGTTTATAGTCCCCCCCCCACTCTTCCTCCCTCCTCTCTCTCTCTCTCTCTCTTTCTCTCTCTCTCTCTCTCTCTCTCTCTCTCTCTCTCTCTCTCTCTCTCTCTCTCTCTCTCTCTCTTTCTCTCTCTGCTAAATGCTGGTGCAGTTACGTTTGCTTAGAGAATATTTAAAATATCATAATAACATGATAGTAATGCCTTGATGGGATGGTTATGTTCAAGCATTCTGCGGGAATTTTATTTTTCGCATATCCTATTTACATCGCTGTCAACAACAGCATTTTACCGCTAATGTTGATGTCTTTGCAAGATTACGCACAGTATTTTGCATTGCTTACTGAGCGACAATCTCTGATACACCTGTAAGTAACCAACGCGACCCGATTCCCTACCGATTCTCATGCAGCTGTTTCCCCACACGTGGATATACGGGATTACGGAGAAAATCGTTAACACCTTCGCCAGGGAGACGGGCTCCGCGGAATTGCTAGATATCTAAAAGAAAAACACCCCGACAAACAAAATTGATGGTACTTCATTATTATTCTGATGATCATATTGTTCTTGTCTTGTATCATCATATAGCTCTTTCACATAATCTGACCACGCATGTAAAATCTTATCTTTTCTATTATGATTTTGCCATCTTTGGTGTTTAGGCAACCTGTTGATGTGTCTGTTCTTTTGTTAGTGATGTCATTAATTCTTGTGTGCATTAATTTGGTATTCTGGGTGTTGTGTTGGTTTTCAATTTCCTTGCAATTTTCCTCAAGCCATGTTTCTTTTGCCTCTTTGCATAGCAGTAGCTTCCTAATTTTCCCGTGAATCTCTTCGTATATTTCCTTGTTATTTTTGTTATTTCTTCTTATTTCCATGAGTTTTATGATGTCTTCCACTATCAATTTCTTGCGCCCTATTAACTTTATTTTTGGGATTATCATTGTTGTTAATGCAGCTTCAAGACTGATTTCTTTTATATTTTCAATTGGTCACTGACGACTTGAAATAATATTGCATTGCCATATCGGACAATGCATCGAATCTGTTCTTTACCTCTATGTTGAATTTATCTTTTATTTCCTCACTCTTCAGTGCCTGTAGATAAAATTTTGCGTTTCTATTTGTATATTTGGCTTTCTTTAAGCGTATATGTAAATTGCCTAAGGTGGTTATGGTTGCAGTAGTAGTCTGCGCTTAGTAAGGGGACATAATCATATAATATTGTTACAAGGGAGGTTACTAGAACTTGAAAAATAAAATGGTATACCTAGGTACAATACCACATACTAACATTAACATGTTTTACTTATATTTAGAAATGATACAGTTAGTACCGCAGTTATCTTTTTCTATCGTGAGAAGAAGGCTATTAAACTTTTTACAAAACGTTTGTTTAATCTTTTCTTACTTACATTTTATTACGAACTTTATCAATTCTACGTTTATGTTTAGTTGTTAAAACTGTACTTTTAATGATAACTTTTCCTACCAGTAGTTTCCTTTTCCCCTCTGTGGGGAAACAACATTTTTTACTGGCCTCTTAAGGCCACCCACAATTTAAAGAAAATTTACTTACATTAACGGCGAAAGACCTTGGAAGTATACGGGGTTTATGTTGATAAATATGTTCAGAGGAAATGTCATTTATGTTTGTAAATTTAATTCAATTTGAACAAATAGTTCTCTCTCTCTCTCTCTCTCTCTCTCTCTCTCTCTCTCTCTCTCTCTCTCTTTCTCTCTCTCTCTCTCTCTCTCTCTCTCTCTCTCTCTCTCTCTCTCTCTCTCTCTCTCTCGCCCAAATGCTGGTGCAATTACGTTTGCTTAGAGAATATTTAAAATATCATAATAGCATGATAGTAATGCCTTGATGGGGTGCCTCCTTCCCTCCGCTAGCCTATGGGACACCCTTGAGCAAGGTGGAGTACCCGTTTAGCCTCCCGATCAGGGTTACGTGAAGCCATGTGTGCAGGTGGTGGATGAAGTTGAAGAGCAGCCGACAGATAGTTGTAGATTATGGTCTCCAGCTTCACGACGGAAGGCAGAGGATCTCTTTTTTTGGGAGACATTGGCTACGGTCATCGACCAGTATGGTCACTGCTAGGAAATAAATCAATGGCAAACTACCTTCTTTACAGATGCCAAGAATATCATGTACTGCAGTCTTATCGATAATCAGAGAAACGGCGTAAATGGGTGCTCCATAGGAGCAGCCTCGCCCGGTATGGGTAGTCATGTGCACCAGGTGACTCCAGACCGTCATCAGGAGACTAAGTGCGAAAGAATATGGCAAACTACCTTCTTTACAGATGCCAAGAATATCATGTACTGCAGTCTTATCGATAATCAGAGAAACGGCGTAAATGGGTGCTCCATAGGAGCAGCCTCGCCCGTTAGGGGGTAGTCATGTACACCAGGTGACTCCAGACCGTCATCAGGAGACTGAGTGCGAAAGAATATCGACATTGAAAGTAGGAACTTGGAATGTAAGAACTATGAGTGGGGATGGAAAATTTGATAACATTAAGAATGAAATGAGAAAATTAAATATTAACCTGTTAGGTGTACGTGAGACCAGATGGACAGAAATTGGCATTATGACATCTGAGGATTATAGAATAATCTATTCTTATGGAGAGAAACAACAGCGAGGAGTAGCAATTATAATGGATACAGAGAGAGCAAAATCGATCAAAGGATATTGGACTGTATCAGACAGAGTGTTACTGGTGAAGTTGAGTGGAAGACCTTTTGATGTCAACGTCATGCAAATTTATGCACCAACAGCAGACAGTAGTGATGACAGCATTGATCAATTTTATTGTGATTTAGAGAAATCCTTCAAGAAATGCAAGAATTCTAAAGTGAATATCATAATGTGTGGCGTGAATGCCAAAGTTGGAAATCAACAGGACGGATGCATAGTAGGCAAGTTTGGACTAGGGGAACAGAATGAAAGAGGTTGCAGACTAGTACAGTGGGCAAAAGAGCAAGATTTGATTATTGGAAACACCTGGTATCAACAGCATCCAAGGAGATTATGGACATAGAGGAGTCCTGATCATAAGATTAGAAATCAGATTGATTACATCCTCATCAACAGACGATTTCGAAATGTCTTAAAAGTTGCAAAAACTATACCAAGCGCAAACTGCTACAGCGACTATAGATTAATCTTAAGCAGTTTACATATAAAATTTACATATAAAAGTAAAGAAAGTAAAATATCCACCAAGAAACACAAAATTTGATCTACAAGCACTGAAGAGTGAGGAAATAAAAGATAAATTCAACGTAGAGGTAAAGAACAGATTCGATGCATTGTCCGATATGGAAATATTATTTCAAGACGTCAGTGACCAATGGGAAATGTTAAAGAAATCAGTCAACCAAGCTGCAGAAAACTCCATCCCAAAAATAAAGATAATAGGACGCAAGAAATGGATGACGGAAGACATCTTAAGACTCATGGAAGTAAGAAGAAATAACAAAAATAACAAGGAAACATATGAAGAGATTCATAGGAAAATTAGGAAGCTATGCAAAGAGGCAAAAGAAACATGTCTTGAGGAAAATTGCTAGAAAATTGAACACCAACACAACACTCGGAATACCAAATTAATGCACAAAAGAATTAATGACATTACTAACAATTAGCAGCTTTCTTCGTAACTCCGAATACTCTCGTGGTTGACGTGAGCGCACGAGAACTTGAAGGGATTCGAATCGCGCCAGTGATTTACGAGAGTATGGAGGCGGGCGCTCAGAAAGTCGTGGCGTGCTGATAGGTGTAATCTATCCTAGGAATCAACATACAGCTGAAAGATGCTGGTGTTGACCGCAATATCCTGAAACAGGATTGAAACGCGGGAAAAAAGCAAAACAAAAAACTAACAAAATAACACACACATCAACGGGTTGCCTAAAAATCAAAGATGGCAAAATCATAATAGAAAACGATTAGATTTTACATGCATGGTCTGATTATGTGAAAGACCTTTATGATGATACAAGAGAAAAACAATATGATCATCAGAATAATAATGAATGACCATCAATTTTGAAGAAGGAAGATCAGAATGCTCTTAACCATATGAAAACCGGCAAGACCCCGGCTACAGATAACATCACAATAGACATGATCAATGCCTTAGAACAGGGGTCACAAAACTTTTTTCACGGCGGGCCGGACAACTGACATAATGATGAGCGCGGGCCGGATACTCATTCTGTACAATACTTGCGCCGGTCTCCGTGTTGAAGGCCTTACGGACGCGGTTCGTAATCCCGTATACTCATGTTCGAAATACAGCTGCGAGCGATTTGGCAGCAGGCAACGTTGCGCTGGCTTTTACGCTATGTTATAGGTGCCGGTCGTTCGAAAAGCAATGGTAAACTACTGAACATAAACTTGCCAAGACATCAACAACAGCAAACAATGCTGGTGTTGACTGAAAACGTCCTGTAAAGGATATGCAACTAACTTTAACAATAATTGCAAGCTAGAACGAAAGCTCTGTGAAAAAAACGAAAAAAATATGTTAATCATCGAAAGGGCGTGCAATGGACATAAACAAACAAACAAACAAACAAACAAACAAAGACAACCAACATATTTATATTTATTTTCTAAGTAAAGTTATCAAAGAAGGCGGCGTTAGGAAAAAGATAGTTACATCATACATATTGTGCACATATCCGAATCTCACAAACTAAGCAGCAAAAGAGGATAGTAAGTTTTTGTGAAGTCATCACATCGAATGAGATTGACTGATGAACATTTGAAAGCAATTCTCTTATACAACATTTGATTAATCTTTTTTTACTTACATTTTATTATCAACTTTTTAGATTCTACTTTTATGTTTAATTATTAAAACTGTACTTTTAACGATAACTCTTCCTACCTATGGATTCCGTTTCCCCTCTCTGGGGAAACAACATTTTTTTACTGGCCTCTTAAGGCCACCCACAATTTAAAGAAAATTTACTTACATTAACGGCGAAAGACCTTGGAAGTATATGAGGTTTATGTTGATAAATATTTTTAGAGGAAATGTCATTTATGTTTGTAAATTTCATTCAATTTAAACAAATAGTTCTCTCTCTCTCTCTCTCTCTCTCTCTCTCTCTCTCTCTCTCTCTCTCTCTCTCTCTCTCTCTCTCTCTCTCGCCCAAATGCTGGTACAATTACGTTTGCTTAGAGAATATTTAAAATATCATAACATGATAGTAATGCCTTGATGGGGTGCTTCCTTCCCTCCGCTAGCCTATGGGACACCCTTGTGCAAAATGGAGTACCCGTTTAGCCTCCCGATCAGGGTTACGTGAAGCCATGCGTGCAGGTGGTGGATGAAGTTGAAGAGCAGCCGACATATAGTTGTAGGTTATGGTCTCCAGCTTCACGACGGAAGGCAGAGGATCTCTTTTTTGGGAGACATTGGCTACGGTCATCGACCAGTATGGTCACTGCTAGGAAGGAAAGCAATGGCAAACTACCTTCTTTACAGATGCCAAGAATATCATGTACTGCAGTATTATCGATGATCAGAGAAACGGCGTAAATGGGTGCTCCATAGGAGCAGCCTCGCCCGGTAGGGGTAGTCATGTGCACCAGGTGACCCCAGACCGTCATCAGGCGAGTGTGTGCAAAAGAATATCAACATTGAAACTAGGAACTTGAAATGTAAGAACTATGAGTAGGGATGGGAAATTTGATAACATTAAGAATGAAGTGAGAAGATTAAATATTAACCTGTTAGGTGTACGTTAGACCAGATAGACAGAAATGGGCATTATGACATCTGAGGAATATAGAATAATCTATTCTGATGGAGAGAAACAACAGCGAGGAGTAGCAATTATAATGGATACAGAGAGAGCAAAATCGATCAAAGGATATTGGATTGTATCAGACAGAGTGTTACTGGTGAAGTTGAGTGGAAGACCTTTTGATGTCAATGACATGCAAGTTTATGCACCAACAGCAGACAGTAGTGATGACAGCATCGATGAATTTTATAGTGATTTAGAGAAAACCTTCAAGAAATGCAAGAATTCTGAAGTAAATATCATAATGGGTGACTTGAATGCCAAAGTTGGAAATCAACAGGACGGATGCATAGTATGCATGTACTAGGGGAACAGAACGAAAGAGGTTGCAGACTTGTACAATGGGCAAAGGAGCATGATTTGATTATTGGAAACACCTGGTTTCAACAGCACCCAAGGAGATTATGGACATGGAGGAGTCCTGATCATAAGATTAGAAATCAGATTGATTATATCCTCACCAACAGAAAAAAGTACGAACGATCGAACGAACTATCCAACTTTTCAAAGTGTTGAGAATTGGGTACGTAGGCCCTTCAAAAATTCTTAACTTCTTTGTCTCTCTCCTTTCATACACTCTTTCATTCATAGATCACTTATGATGCTAATCTGGGGCACCAACACCTTTATGAAAATATGTGTTATATACACATGGGAAATGAGAAAACAAAATCATGAACGTTTACAGTTTAATCGGCGCATGGTGGGTAATATTTCCGACTTAACTCTGAAAGGCAATTCGAGGTCCCAATTTAAGATGTTGTCGACTCTAGGAGCGATGTCGATATTAAACATCTGGCCTGCTGTGGATTCGAGCTTGCATTAGAGCATCTAACCTATACACTATCACAGTAGATAGAACCACAAGCCACAGTCAAACAATGCAGGTAAGCATCTAAAAAAAATGTTTTGCGTATCCTTTTACAGGACTTAGCTGTCAACAGCAGCATCTTTCAGCTGTCTGTTGATCTCTTGGCAAGATTACGCTCAGTAGTTTGCCATTGCTTTCTGAGCGGCCGGCTCAGTTTCCGCAAGTCACGAGCGGGGGTCGAACCACCTCAGTTCTCGCTCCGCTGCGAGACTCTGCGTGATAAACGGGATTACAGAGAGAAAGTGTTGTAACCCCACAGCCAGAGAGACCGGCAGGTAAGCATCTAACCCTACAATATCACAGTAGATAGAACCACAAGCCAAGGTCAGACACGGCAGGCGAGCATCTAGTCCCTACACTATCACAGTAGATAGAACCACAAGCCACAGTCACACAATGCAGGTAAGCATCTAGCCCTACACTATCACAGTAGATAGAACCACAAGCCACAGTCACACAATGCAGGTAAGCATCTAGCCCTACACTATCACAGTAGATAGAACCACAAGCCACAGTCACACAATGCAGGTAAGCATCTAGCCCTACACTATCACAGTAGATAGAACCACAAGCCACAGTCACACAATGCAGGTAAGCATCTAGCCCTACACTATCACAGTAGATAGAACCACAAGCCACAGTCACACAATGCAGGTAAGCATCTAGCCCTACACTATCACAGTAGATAGAACCACAAGCCACAGTCACACAATGCAGGTAAGCATCTATTCCCTACACTATCACAGTAGATAGAACCACAAGCCACAGTCACACAATGCAGGTAAGCATCTATTCCCTACACTATCACAGTAGATAGAACCATAAGCCACAGTCACACAATGCAGGTAAGCATCTAGCCCTACACTATCACAGTAGATAGAACCACAAGCCACAGTCACACAATGCAGGTAAGCATCTATTCCCTACACTATCACAGTAGATAGAACCACAAGCCACAGTCACACAATGCAGGCGAGCATCTATCCCCTACCCTATCACAGTGGATATAACCAGAAGTCAAGGTCAGATACCGCAGGACAACTCTGGCTAATAAATCACAGTGACCTACATGTCTCCAGCTCAGTGTGAAGCCGATGTCGTGATGACCTTATCTAAATATGCAGGTTAGCCAACAGGTCGTATCTTGTTGGCAGATAAAAAGCCACATGACTGAACTCTTTGCTGGCTGCTGAGGATGGGGACGGAGCACTTATGGGAATGCCCCGAATGCTGTGATGTCGATTCCTAAATCAATCAATCAATCAATCAAAACCACATGACTATTATCGTTATTCTCAGCAATGTGCATAAAACTGGGTGTTATCCAATGATTTGAATATGCATAGTCATCATCATCATTCCTTGCCTCCATAAACATTACACATTTATTATCTGGCGTTTATAGACGTAGAAAAGGGAATGAGAGATTAGAAGACACACCAGACAACATAGAAATAGAAAAGCATAGTTACCTAACCGGGATTCGAACCTGTCACCTCGAAATAACGACAGCCCCTAGCTGCAGAAGAGGTGTACGTTGAACAACAACAACAACAACAATAATAACAACAACAACAACAACAACAACAACAACAACAACAACAACAACAACAACTACTACTACTACTACTACTACTACTACTACTACTACTACTACTACTACAACTACTACTACTACTACTACTACTACTACTACTACTACTACTACTACTACATCTACGACTACTAATACTACTACTACTACTACTACTACTACTACTACTACTACTACTACTACTACTACTACTACTACTTCTATTACTACAACTACAACCACAACTACAACTACAACTACTACTAATATATACTCTGACATAGTTCCTCTCTATCGACAGAGAAGTCAACTAAAATGTACTCTGTTTGGCATATTACCTCTCTGGCGATATTTGTGTGAACTAATATGTACTCTGTTTGGCATATTACTTCTCTGGCGATATTTGTGTGAACTAAAATGTACTCTGTTTGGCATATTACCTCTCTGGCGATATTTGTGTGAACTAATATGTACTCTGTTTGACATATTACCTCTCTGGCGATATTTGTGTGAACTAATATGTACTCTATTTGACATAATACCTTCCATGTGACAGATAAGTGAACTAATAGGTACCTTATATGACATAGTGCCTCCCTGGGCACTGGGCTGTCGTCTGTAGACAATAAAATAGCTACAAAATGTGGACAGACTACGTCTAACTCAGTCCGCCCCTGTGTGACATGCTGAATCTAGGTCTGGTGACATACTAATGTCGCCAGAGAGCGCTTTCGTAGTGGTATTCATTATTGTTGTACGCTCCCTGGTCTGATATAGTATTGGTTATGAAGTCCCCGCTCCCTGCAGGAGCTGACTTGATTCACTTGAACTCTATGTGACTTCTTCCACTGCACCTCCCTTCCGGGTACAGTATGATGAATGTGAAATCTGCTAGTTGAGTACCACAATCCTCTGTTTGTGACCATCACAGTATTCTACTTAGTTAAATTTCACCTTTAGTCTTTACTTCTGAACACTCAAACTTCATACAAGTAGAACACAAAACCTAACGGTATTTTCCCAGTGTATTCGTCTACTTACACATGATACAATTCACATATTCAATCTCAATTATGTGACGAGACTTATTACCACGTATATAACAACATTCTACTACACGAGTAGTGGCACAATCTTGGCCGTACTACTAAATCTTGAACCACGTCTATAACCGACTGTGGCTCAATCCCAACTCATTGCTTCCAGGAGACGTTGTCTCCTGCTCATCAACTCGCCTTATTCTTTTCATGCAAGGCGTGATTCTCAATCTTCTTGTCTTCACGTTAGACCGCGTGAAACTCTAGACTGTCTGTACTGAGTGGCCCATGACCTGACATAGGACCATGACAATATCCCTCTAAGTAGATGTCAAGTTCCAAGACAGGTCTTCAGGACCCCTCTGCTTTCTGAATTTAGAAATGGTAACAATAGCTCGTCCACACATTTCCCGTGGAGATGTTGCTTTGGTACCGTGTTGGGCAGAATGTCTCTAGACCAACATAACTACCCATTACCAGGGCTCATGCAGCCTGAATGTCAATGACTGGATGTGAGACAGCACATTGACTGGATGTGAGACAGCACATTCAGTCTTCTAGAGCACCCACAGACTGACAAACAACCAACCACAGGCAGAAACAGAAGAAACTCTTATATGTGTCTCCCCCAGAGGATTTATAATTGTTTACCATCATCATGCGATGTCCATGCGTAACATATGGGCTATGTTCCACTTGCCTATGCATTGTCCATGCACAACAAACATAATTTCACAGACAGAAATAATAAATTAGAAAATGTCATAGACACAAATATGTAATAGATCACACAACGACATATACACCGGATGAGGACGCAATAAATATGCATTGCTTCAAACACAGTTTCGTTTCTGTAATAATCAGTTTTATTAATTTTACACTTCTATAGTTATATAGCAAACAACATGCTCATCTCCTCAGCACAAAACATGATTCCTAAGAAAAGATACAAGAAGCAGAAATACGTAATAGAGGAAACGCTGAGATTAATAGAAGAAATGAGATCATTAAAGCAAATTGGCATAGGACCAAGTAACTGAACCTAAAGAAACAACACGAGACAAATCTGAAGTTCTATCAGGGAAGACAAGAAGCACTGTGTCATGAGTACATGTAATAAAATAGAGCATCTAGGGTTGCACAGTTCAGGTGCAGACTTGTTTAAGGAAATCAGAAAACTAGCAGGCGCATTCAGACATCAACTACATGTAATAAACGATAGGAATGGCGACGTTATAAAAGAAAACAAATTTATACTAGAACGATATAAGAAGTAATGTAGATGAATGGACAAAGACACAACAAAGAACCCAGATATTACACAGTGTACAGAAATAACCATGACCTTTATTAAAGGAAGTTCAATCAGCAATACAAAGTCTGAAGAAAGGGAAGTCATCATGGTGTGACTACACACACGGGAACTAATCCAGAAAGAAGGAGAAGACAGCTTCTATATCCACCATGCCCAGTGTGGGCAGATCTGAAATAGCTCTAGTTGACCAACAGCATGGAAGAGAACAATCTACATCTCCATACCATATGCAAGAAATGTAAAACTGTACACAAACTATCGAATAATAGCACTTGTAAGTTATGTCATGCAAGCAAAATCTGGTTGCGAATCATCATGAAGAGAACTGGAAGAAATTTAGAATATGAATTAAAGGGAGTAAAGGCAGGTTTCAGACTGGGCAGAAGAACCACGGATCTTCATCATGAGAATCTCATCTCATCTCATCTCATCTCTCAGAAATTGTGAAGCATCATGAGTGATTTCGAGTTTCCAACACATTTAATTATTCAGGTATGACATAATTATCAATGAAGAGATGACAGAGTAGTCGGTGAAACATCAAATTCTTTTGATGTGCAAACGAGAGTAGGAAAGTGTTGCAGTCTCTCTCTCCTTACCTATTCAACCTATGAAAATATGTAATGAGAAATGTTAAAATTACGACATCAGAGATTATCTTCATCCATTTATAATTGGTGGAAATCAAATCCGCGAATTTAGGTATGCACATGACACAGTTCTTCTTTCAAATAGAACTATAGGATCAGAAGAACAGATCTTGTCTGTAGAGGGATACAGTGACAGTAAACATATGTTTTATAGCTTAAATAAAGTGGTACAGAGAAAACTGCATTCCAAATTAACAAACAAGAGATTGCAAAAGTCACAAACTGAATATCTTGGCTCTGTAATCAATAACAATGACAACTGATCAAAAGGAAGTAGACGCAGGCTGGCACAACATCAGACAAAATTTGTAGTAAAATCTATCCAGTGGCGACATATGGGATGTGTCATGGATAATTTAACCATCACTAGAGAAGAAGGAGTACCATGTGGCCTTTGAGCTGTTCAATTGTTATATAATAACTCTTAGAATAGCGTGGACCAAGAAGAAATACAATTCTGAAATTCCAGAAGATCTGAATATCAAAGAAAACTGGCACATGAACAGTATCGTTTGTTGGACACATTAAACGCCAAAGTGGCTTGGAGAGAACAATGATGGACGGCCTGGTTCCTGGTAGAGGAGGCAGGAGTCGACCAGCACGAATATGGCCACAGGACATTGGGGACACCTTGGCATGAGGCCGGGAAACTGGCCAGAGTTAAAGAGGCTTTGCCCACTCGCCGTAATGAGAGCGTCGTTCTACGAAGTACCAGCAGCATGATGATGATAACTTATCTAAGTTTCCCAGTGACTATGACGGGCGTGAATTAACCCAGAAAAACAAAGTGGAAGGAAAGGGTATTGTTTCAAATATTTCAGTGTCAGGGATTCTCTGCTTGATTTACATCATGAAGGTCATCAGAAGACTCATTTTAAGCAGTGGCTGTTGGTTGTCCACGCTGACCGCTCAGGTATGATGTAACTGACTGTCCGTTGCTGCAGATGAAAGATTTTAGCGAATTTTGAGAAAGTGAAGAAAACCACAGAACCAGTTCCTGGGGAGCTGGACAAGGACATGACAGTGGCTGAGTCGTGCTGAAGGATAGCTCTGTCTGGGGGTTCAATAGAGTAAAGGCTATAGGGATTTCTGTCAGGTCTGAATTAGTCAGGGATAGGGATTGCAATGATTCCAGGTCTGAGAATGCTGAAGTTGTGATTGTTGAGATAGGATTGTCATCCAAACTCAGAGTGCTTAACATGTTGAGATTTCTCCAGGCTGAGTTTGTAATGATTGTTATTTTGTTGGAGCTCAGGTTTATGTATGTCAAACTTGCCGGAAAGCTGTTCGGTTCAATCCCTGTGATTAGGTTGTCTGACAAATCTACATCGGAAAGCTGGGACATGCTAGCGACATCTTGTGGTACAGATGAAAGACTATTGAGTGGCAGGGACAACGATGTTAGAGAAGCGGGCAGTGAGCCAGCAGGAACATCAGATATTCTGTTTTGGTCTAATCTAAGAAATCTTAAATTTGTCAGGTTTGAGAAGTTTGCTGTTCTCGTCATCCCATTGTAGACTAACGATAAGAAGGAAAGCTTCTGAGAAAATGGAAACCTTGTAATCTTTTCAATTTCAGGCACACTTACAATTTTATTGTAACTTAAGACAAGGGTGTCAAGACTTGAAAGAACTGATAATGCGTGTGGTACTTGAGTCAAGCCAGTACTTTCAAGGTAAAGGTCTGTCAGAGAGTCCTTGATAGAGTTAAACGCGTCGTTAGGGATAGACTCGAAAGAGTTAAAACTTAAATCTATGCTTCGTAGCAAGTGAAAGTCAGAAATCCAGCGGGGCCATAAAGATAAATCATCACTCATAAGTTCAAGGTTCTCAAGTGTAGCAGCAATCTGTTTTAGTGGAGCAGCGTCCCAATCTTGTATAATAGTACTATAAATCGATAGGTGGGTCAATGCGGTCAGTTTCGTTAGTGCTGTCGGAAAATTGTTGAACTTTGCTTTACTAATGTATACACTTTGTAGTGTTTCCGCCGATGTATCGGAGGCGTCGTCAGAAATATCAGTGATTGGGTTATATATTAGATATATTGATGTAAGGCCAGGAGGTAGACTATTGTTGGGAATAGTGGTTATGTTTCCTTTCTGAAATAAAAAGAATTAAAACAATAATGCAGTTGAAGAAGATACATGTTGCATATGAAATCGTCGTTATGTAATGGTTACAAGACAGTTAGAGCATTGCTTTGCTTATCCGGCAGCTTCTGCAGCTTGTCTTGGTCCACATATATTGGTGTTACCTTTCCTCTGGAGTAAACTAGACAGGCCGAGAGAGAGAGGGATCATGCTGCATGGGCAACACATGGTCCTTAAATTCTACCCAGGCTTTGTGTTATGGAGAGGTATTACTCCATTTTACAAACTATCGTCTGTTAAGACGGCAAAGTGCCAGTCAATCAAGGGGTTCCAATGATGAACGCCCGGCCTGCAGAAAAATGTCTAAATCAGTGTTTCCCAACGTGGGGCTCACGCCCCACAGGGGGGGGGGGGGGGGGGGGGGCGCAATTCGATTGTTAAGGGCGGCAATTCGAAAATGGAAGAAATCGGTTCGATATAACAAATTGGGAGACTTGAGACTGAAGTTAACTAAATTGGAATCTGTCATAAAATCTCTTTGCAGCAAGCATCAGGAGCAAGGATCTCACTAAATTTAAATAATTACTAATAATTAAAATAATATAGAAAAATCTTTCATTACAATTATTTTGTTCTTGAATTTCAGTTCTCCAATATATGTTTTGAAAATTTACTTACTGTGTTTGCTCAATAATTTCCTATTGATTTCTTCCTTAAATCTATCGGTCCTTTGGCTAGGATTGGGTGCATTTGCTGCTCTCTCCCCAGTAGTGCGCCTGGTCTGGTCGGGGGTCGGGATGATCAAATAAACACCCATCACATATCTTCACCTTAGATGTGGGCCTGGTGGATCATTGTGGGCAATAGCTCACAGTGAGACTAAGGGTCCACACAAAAAAAAGGGGGAGGCGGGGGAACAAGCTTGTCTGGGGTAACAGCCAAACCACACAAAAAAAATAATTCACCCAACACAACTGGCACACAGGGATGCGGGACCGGGGGGGGGGGAGGGAGAGGGGAGAACAAAGTCTTTTAAAGTTTCTTTAGTGAACATTTCAATTGTTTAATATTAACAATGATGCATATGGGGGGGGGGGGCATAAGAATTTCAGAAAGGCTTAGGTGGGGCATAGCACAAAAAGGTTGGAAAACACTGGTCTAGATTCTTTGCTCGCTCTCCTGCCTCTTGCACCCTCACGTTCAAGGATTCTGCAGTGCCGCATGGACATCTTAGTGCATGTCGACCCCTGGTCTTCATTCAGGAACCGTCAATGGTCTGACCAAAACTCTGTGACTTGTAAAATGGTTAAAGTAGTTGGAAACATAATGCTGTTTGTGTGCCTTGTTTCTTCTATGCACAGATCGTGTAGAATGCTTGTATGACCACAATGTACTTAAAATATTTTTGTGACATGTCAACTAAAAAGTCACAGTGGTCTTCTTTAGTGATCGCGACATGGTTTGCCGACACTCAGTACTCAGAGGAAAGGCCAAACTGACACATAAATAGAATAACTGGTGCGAAGAGCAAATGGACGCCTCGCTGTTTGTTAAAAATGCAGATGGGGCGCCATTGGAAATGTCCTGAATGATGTCATACTAATTCTTGACAATGCAATTCACTATAACTTTTCAATTACAACAATATATCTTTGGCTTCACAGTCAGTCCTGTTATTTCATTGATCATATACAACATCTTTGAAAATACAGTAGACTATTTGAATGACATCAACATTTCATTGGCTACACAGCCAATCCTGACATATTTGTGCCGGTCATGTGACCCGAAACATTTAAACCAAAACCCGGGTCAGCTAGACAGGAAATGACACGCTCTCACCGGGTGAGATCAAATTTGACTAGAGCATGATTCGACACTATAGTCCACCAGCCAAGCAAGGCAATCTGTAGATGGGAGGAACAATTCATAAAGGAAACCGCAACCGTCGAAGTGGGAAGATGATGGCCTTAGTGACACGCAGTAAAACAAACCTCTCGAATAGACGCATTGCAAACGTTGTTCACAAAATGCCTGGAGAATTCGACCAGGAGATGTGAATTTTCCAGACTCACACCCACCTCTCGGCCTACAGCGACTTTTTCGGTCAAAGGGAATTAATCCTAGTAATCTTTTACCCCCAAGGGAGGGAATGATTATGCCATTGTGTTCTGGAAAGTTCCGAGAGATGTCCGAGAGATGTTTGTACAGGAACTCTAGATCCGGTCGCGCAGTCGCAGTGACTTGCCTGTGAACCGAGTGAAATGACTGTTGTTCTGGCCAGCTGGCGAGAGGTTCTGAGTGGCTGCAGTTTTGCATGAAGCAATGGCGACCAGTGTCATACTACAGGTTAAAGATTGTCGACAGTAAGTCCCTAGGTTGGACGACGTCCCGTACTTCGAACTAAATTGCCACATGAAAGGTAAGAGTGCCAACATTCTTAAATCAGTTGGTGTCGGAATCGCAATCTCCCGAGGTTGTAAATTACTTAAAGCCATGTTCGCCAGTAGGTCAAAGGTGAGCCTGTAATTTTCCCCAACAACCAGGCTTGTTGACATGACCCAATTTCTTGCCTGTTTCGAACAGTCTGAACTGCTGTGAAAAGTACAGGTATTGAAGCCTAGTCTCGCCCGCCAAAAATGGTTGGGGAGGAATTAGGATTGGCCTGAGTGTTAGCAATGGGAGTGCACTCCTAGACCGCCTTTGAACTCCGGCGTAGTCTACACAGCCGGAAGTCGGCGACGGCGTAACTAAAAGGTATCGTGTGAGATATCGGGCGAATCGGCCGGACAAGACGAATCTCGTGGGAATGTCCTCTATCGAATCGGAGGTCATTTGAAAGATCCCACGTGTGTCGAAGTTCGCATCTTGTGGTGGAGCGACCACTGGTTTTTCTTTGCTTTCCTCATACACTTTATGTTTTAAGTCTCCTTAACAGACAACCATTCTAATCTATAGTGGGTGCTTGCGGGGAGGACAAGGGGGGGGGGAAGAGGAATAATGCGGCAGACATGTTCTGATGGTTGCAGGGCTTATGAACTGGGTAGAGCAGGACCACGTGGAAGAGATGGAGGGGTTGGGGGTTGCCACCGGCCCTCCTTCAGGGCCATCTTGTCTATAGGCACTGTAGACCCTCTAACCCTGTATGTCATTAGAAGGCTTCCCCTGGGGAACTGGGGGGGGGGCAGACACTCATGACCAATCACAGTGGGTTCACTCTATCCCCAGTCAATTCGGCTGTTTGTCGGACCCCAGACCTTATTCTTCCTCTGGTCGTGAGGCATGGCCTGTAATTGAACCACAACCCCTTTTTGGGAGGTGATTCCCTGTCCGAGTACCGGGAGGCAGTGTATCATAGTATATATTTGTAGTCATGTGATTCTCACCGAGGGTTGTCTTTGTCACTTTGCCAGATTCTACATTCCTGAGAGGAATGATGGACGGTCATTTAAACAATAGTCCTGTGCCAGCGCCAACAGTCTGGACAAACCAGCCAACGTGAGAGGATCCTATTGCCCATCACCTGGTCAGTCGTCTATGCCCTCAGAGCAGTTCCAGGGTAAGTTATCCACCATTTATAACGAAGGCTTCAGGGCAATTATCGTGTCCATGTGATCGTCCGGTTGTACCACTTATTATCTACTCGACTACCACTCAACTGTGTGTGAGATCAGGCAACACTTGGTTCACTCGAATTAGGCTATCGTAAATCTCGCCATAGACCTTAGGCTATCGTGACTCTAGCCATAAACAGTATTCGATTGGAAATCTAGCAATGGACATTGGACTCCTGTGAACATGAACGTAGGAGCTGTGCTACTATAAATATATATTATTTAGTCGGTGCCACTGTTGAGAGAGACATGAACTATTAGCCCAACTATGGAGGTTTTTACCTAAACGGATGTGGATGGGAACTATGAGTATCATTCAGACATATGCTCTGGTATCCTGGTGTCATTACACTGACTTGCTGTCAACACGGAGGAGGTGATATCTGGTCGAAGACTGAGGACCTGCAGCGAGAAGCTAAGTGACATTCCCATATTGTGTGGTGCTCTGACATGTGTCAATGTTGACATCTTTTTTTGTGGAAGCCTCAACTAACTATGGTTTTTATCTCACACCAGACAAAGCTGCACTACAACGATATTATCTTCACTCTTTTGTACAATACATTTTATTGTTGAGTTTGTAGATACCATAGTTGCGTCATATGTTCATGACGATGTTTGAAAGGGTAAAATCCCTTGGTCGGTCGTGAGAGAGATAGGTATCCGAAGACTGGTGGGGTCGTAGACTGAAATTGTCCCAGTCCCAGATCTGAAGACATCCCGATATATATATATATATATATATATATATATATATATATATATATATATATATATATATATATATATATATATATATATATATATATAAGTGTTATAGCCTGTTCCCTTCACCCCAGGGAAGCTGTGACAATCGTAGAAGAAGACAATATACTCATGTGTAGACGGTGTGTCTGTAATCTCTCTTTTCATATGCGTGCTCAGTGTGGGGTCAGAAATTTGCTTCTGTTCTTTACTTCTACAAGTGTCGATCAATAATTGTGAATGTACTTCTAATGTTGTTTTAATGGTCTCAGCCGTTGTTATTTCTGCATGCTTATAATTACAGTGGTTACATAGATATTCAGCAGGCAGCTTAATTGCTTCAATGTCAAACAAAGAGTAGGTTTAAACCTACCATAGTTCACAATCAAATGAACAAGTATTATAACGTATATTTCCGTTCATTGAGCACTACAACTGCGGAAGATACCACGGTACAAAATAAATAATACGATGACATTAGTATGGCGATATATAGTTCTTCTGTCCAAATGGGAGGTCATATTTGGCGATATAATGTCCTTCGGCACTGAATCAGTTAAGCTGCATTTAATGTCCTGTGTGCTGAAAAGCGATCTTATTTCTCAAAGGTCGCAGCTGAACAGACTTACCTGAATTGAAAGTTGTGTAATCCGACGTACATTGACTCCTGTATTCAATGGCGGAATTTGTTGTAGATTGCTACATAATATATTGTCTCCACCACACGTACATCCCTGGGGACAGACGATAAATGTAACATGACAAGCTCAAACCTAACACAGAGATTGTAGACGTTGAGAGAGGCCAGTTGTAGAAATGTAACTCCGTGAACAGTTTCAGGACTAGTGGCACACAACACTGCCAGTATCATCATGTAGCCAGCCTTGTGTAGAACATGGCTCTCATCACAACCCGCTGGACAGTGCTTCCATTCTTGGCCAGTTCTCCTGTCACGTGCAGTCTCATGTTCAGGGTTTTCATTGACAGATGTCCACCATCAAGTTGGGCGTGTCCGGCCTCTACTTTCAGGAGCAATCACAACTCTCTCTCTCTCTCTCTCTCTCTCTATATATATATATATATATATATATATATATATATATATATATATATATATATATATATATATATATATATATATATATATATTCCATTTTCAGACACATGATGCTGTTTAAAGACCAGCTGACTTCAATGTCTGGACCTTCAGGATGTTCAGCATTTGTCGATTCTTTGATTCGCTGTCAGCGTAACACATAACATCCAGGATAGGCTTAGAGTCTACAGAGAAACAACCTGCGGACATTCTACGGCGTTCTTGCACTAAGCACTAAGATTAGATTATCTTAATGTAAGTTAAAAAGTCAGAGATCGGAATTAATTTATGTCTTCACATGCAGTGTGGATGTCGTTGACACCAAGTCAACCTTACCAGGAGCTGTTAAGTCTGGGTGGATAAACGCCGGCAAATTTGAACATTCCACATGCAGCAGTAATATTAGACATCGACAAACTGGAATATTCCACATTCAGCCTATTTTCCTCCGTTAGTCTACGGGACACCCTTGGACAAAGTAGAGTACCCGTTTATCCCCCTAATCAGGGTTAAATGAAGCCATGGAAGCAGGTGGTTGATGGAGTGTGAGAGCAGCCGACAGATTGTTGTTGGTTATGGTCTTGCACTCAGCGGCGATAGGCAGATGATCTCATCAGTAGAGACATTGGCTATGGACACCGACTAGTACAGTCACTGTCCAGAAGTTAAGCAATGGAAAACTACCTTCTGCAAAACTTGCAAAGAAACCGTAACAACCACGAAAGAAAAAATAATAAGAAATAGATCTGGTGGCAAGACCCCAAGGCCAAGCAGATCAGATAACACTGAGGAAGAATGTGACACAGGGGCCAGTACTAGTAATCGTAATGACGATGTTAATCCCGACTGTGTTACCAAGAAAATCCTCCGTGTCAGACTAAGAAATAGAGTGTGAATAGGAACGTGGAATGTGAGAAGTCTGAATGAGGGAAAGCGTAAAGATGTATGTGATGAGATTGAGATGTTAAATATTCAAATTTTAGGAATTAATGAACATCGCTGGAGAGGTAAGGGACATTTTACAAATGAAAATGGAAGTCGTTTCATATATTCTGGTTGAGACGTCGGAGGCCAGAGCGGAGTGACATTTTGTTTAGATAAGACCACTGCAAAAACTTTAATGGGATAGAACCCTCACTATCAGACTCTCATACAACTCTTATACAGATATATGCACCTACTTCAACAGCAGAGGAAGACGAAATTGAAGATTTTTACAGCACACTGCAAGACACATTAAAAACGATTGGTCATTATGATATAACAATAATAATAAGAGATTTCAATACTAAAGTAGGAGCTGAAAATGAGAGACACGTTTTAAGAAAAATTGGATTAGGATATAGAAATGATGCAGGTGACAAATTAATTGAATTTTGCACAGAAAATGAGTTAACGATAGCCAACACACTTTTTAAACATCACCCATGAAGACTCTTCACATGGAAGTTTCCGGACAGTATTACCAAACATCAGATAGATTATAATTTAATACAAAGAAGATGGAGATCAAGCATAACATCTGCAAAAACCCTACGAAAAGCAAACTGTTATACAGATCATCAGTTATTAGCAGCAGATCTGAAATTAAAACCTAAAAAGCTTACCCGGGGACCAAGGCCACTTCGTTTTGGTAATACCAGATACATACAACGTAGAAGTGAGGAATCGTTTTTGGGTTTGATGTCTATACAAGAGGTAATTACACCTGATGAACTGACAGTACAAGTAAGAGATATCTTGATAACAGCAACCAAATAATTAATTCTCACCAGGACTAAGCAACATAAGCCATGGATTACATCAGACACGTTAGAATTAATAAAACAACGAAATGAACTGAAAACGAAAGGATGTGAATCTGATAACAGCAAGATGAAGTATAAATCTTTAACCCGAGAAATAAGAAAGAACACAAGAAAGGACAAAAACCAATATATACAAGATTGTTGTATTATAATAGAGCAATATTATAAGAATGGAAGAGATTACGAAATGTTCAAAGAAATGAAGTCATTGACAAGAAATGTTCAACCTCAATGAAACGTTGAATGTGATAAGTTGGGAAATACCTTAACAGAATCTAGACACATTCTAAAAAGATGGCAGGAATACTGCAGTGGCATGATTTGAATGATTGTGAGGATATGAATGATATACATGAACCAATGACAGCAGAGAAAGAACATGAACCCTCATTAGATGAAATTGCATGGGCAATAAAGAACCCGAAGAATGGTAAATCACCATGAAGTGACATGGGCAATAAAGAACCTGAAGAATGGTAAATCACCATGAAGTGACGAGATACCAGCTGAACTAATCAAAACGGGGTGGGGGTGGGGTGGAGAGAGAGAGAGAGAGAGAGAGAGAGAGAGAGAGAGAGAGAGAGAGAGAGAGAGAGAGAGAGGAAGCATACAAATCCATCACGCATTATGTTAAAAAATATGGAAATATGGTATATGGCCAAAAGATTGGAAGAGAACTATCTTCATTCCAATACCAAATAAACAAGGGCAACCTGTAATTATGCACCAACCATAGAACTGTTGCCCTGATCAGTCATGCAAGTAAAATTCCACTAAAAATAATAATGGGAAGACAATGGAAGAAGAGATTAACGTGGTTCAAGCTGGTTTCAGGCAAGGAAGAGGAACAAGATATCACATACTCAACGTGTGTTTAATTGTAGAGATGTGCAGAGAATTTAATGTACACCTATTCTCATGTTTTGTGGCTTATTCAAAGACATTTGACTGTGTACAACATCAGAAACATTAGGAAATCATGAGGAATATGGGCTTTCCATCAAATGTAGTACAGCGCATTAAAATGCTCTATCTAGACCAACAGGCAGCGGTTAGAATAGATGGCGAGACATCAGAGTGATTTGACATCAAGCAAGGAGTCTGACAGGGCTGTGTGCTGTGACCCTATTTGTTTAACCTGTACGCCGAAAATATAATGAGAAATGTCAGAAATTATATAACCAGGGATGCCCTAAATATCGGTGGTCATGAAATACCATAGATTCGATATTCTGGTTGTACAGTATTGCGATCCAAGCCACAGAATGATATAGAAAACTTAATAATCTCAACCCAAAGAAATAGTGAAAATCATAACTTATATCTTAACATAGCAAAAACAAAGATAAAGCATACAGATAAAACTAACATGGAGAAAGAAATATATGTTAATCAGGAAAGTTTGGAGGTGGTGGAAATTTCGAATATCTTGGGTTACTGATTAAAAACAATTGTAACACATTGAAAGAAATTAAACGACGGCTATAAATTGCTCTTCAAAACTAAAACAACTTAATAAATTATGGAGTGGGACAGATAGAACTACAAAAATTTGATTTTTAAGAGCGTGCATCTTTCCCATTGCAACATACGCATGTGAGACCAAGACACTTACTAAACAAGCTGAACAGCGCATAAATGCCTTTGACTACACATTTTCTAGACGAGTTCTAACAATATCTTTGGTAAAGAAAAGAACAAATGCATCCATACTTCAAGAGCTAAAGATTGAAGATGGTTGGCTATTAAAGACGATAAAACAAAGAAACTTGAAATATTTGTGTCACTTGAACCGTCATGAAAGTTTGGAGAGAACAATAATGGAGGAGTATATGCCTGGAAAGAGAGAAAGTGGAATGCCAAAGAGAAGAATGGTGCAGGATGTGGTGGATGATCTCCAGATGGGTGTATCGGACGCGGTACATCTTGTTTGTGATCGAGAAGTTTCCGGAAGGTTGTTATGTGAGCGAGAGTCGGCAAAGGATATGCTACTGAATGAATGAATGAATGAATGAATGAATGAATGAATGAATGAATGAGCAGTTACAGGAGACATGGACAAACTGGAATATTCTACATGCAGCAGTCATAGGAGTCATGGACAACCTGGAATATTCGACATGCAGCAGTTATAGGAGACATGGACAAACTGGAATATTCCACATGCAGCAGTTATTGGAGACATGGGAAAACTGGAATATTCCACATGCTTCAGTTATAGGAGACATGGACAAACTGGAATATTCCACATGCAGCAGTTATAGGAGACATGGACAAACTGGAATATTCTACATGCAGCAGTTATAGGAGACATGGACAAACTGGAATATTCCACATGCAGCAGTTATAGGAGACATGGACAAACTGGAATATTCCACATGCAGCAGTTATTGGAGACATGGGAAAACTGGAATATTCCACATGCTTCAGTTATAGGAGACATGGACAAACTGGAATATTCCACATGCAGCAGTTATAGGAGACATGGACAAACTGGAATATTCCACATGCAGCAGTTATAGGAGACATGGACAAACTGGAATATACCACATGCAGCAGTTATAGGAGACATGGACAAACTGGAATATACCACATGCAGCAGTTATAGGAGACATGGACAAACTGGAATATACCACATGCAGCAGTTATAGGAGACATGGACAAACTGGAATATACCACATGCAGCAGTTATAGGAGACATGGACAAACTGGAATATTCCACATGCAGCAGTTATAGGAGACATGGACAAACTGGAATATACCACATGCAGCAGTTATAGGAGACATGGACAAACTGGAATATACCACATGCAGAAGTTATAGGAGACATGGACAAACTGGAATATTCCACATGCAGCAGTTATAGGAGACATGGACAAACTGGAATATACCACATGCAGCAGTTATAGGAGACATGGACAAACTGGAATATACCACATGCAGCAGTTATAGGAGACATGGACAAACTGGAATATACCACATGCAGCAGTTATAGGAGACATGGACAAACTGGAATATACCACATGCAGCAGTTATAGGAGACATGGACAAACTGGAATATACCACATGCAGCAGTTATAGGAGACATGGACAAACTGGAATATACCACATGCAGCAGTTATAGGAGACATGGACAAACTGGAATATTCCACATGCAGCAGTTATAGGAGACATGGACAAACTGGAATATACCACATGCAGCAGTTATAGGAGACATGGACAAACTGGAATATACCACATGCAGCAGTTATAGGAGACATGGACAAACTGGAATATTCCACATGCAGCAGTTATAGGAGACATGGACAAACTGGAATATACCACATGCAGCAGTTATAGGAGACATGGAAAAACTGGAATATACCACATGCAGCAGTTATAGGAGACATGGACAAACTGGAATATACCACATGCAGCAGTTATAGGAGACATGGACAAACTGGAATATTCCACATGCAGCAGTTATAGGAGACATGGACAAACTGGAATATACCACATGCAGCAGTTATAGGAGACATGGACAAACTGGAATATACCACATGCAGCAGTTATAGGAGACATGGACAAACTGGAATATTCCACATGCAGCAGTTATAGGAGACATGGACAAACTGGAATATACCACATGCAGCAGTTATAGGAGACATGGACAAACTGGAATATACCACATGCAGCAGTTATAGGAGACATGGACAAACTGGAATATTCCACATGCAGCAGTTATAGGAGACATGGACAAACTGGAATATACCACATGCAGCAGTTATAGGAGACATGGACAAACTGGAATATACCACATGCAGCAGTTATAGGAGACATGGACAAACTGGAATATACCACATGCAGCAGTTATAGGAGACATGGACAAACTGGAATATACCACATGCAGCAGTTATAGGAGACATGGACAAACTGGAATATACCACATGCAGCAGTTATAGGAGACATGGACAAACTGGAATATACCACATGCAGCAGTTATAGGAGACATGGACAAACTGGAATATACCACATGCAGCAGTTATAGGAGACATGGACAAACTGGAATATTTCACATGCAGCAGTTATAGGAGACATGGGCAAACCATGAATGTTTACTAACTTTTCATTGCAATCAATTTATATCTGGAGCTACTTAACATTGTCAAATAACTTTCACTTACGTAGAATGTTACCACATTGAGCAAACGGGACTGCAATAGGAATACTATATACAATTTTGACATATGTGTAGGAATCAAAGCATCAAACTAAATCTTTGATCCCTAAAGACATGTGTCTATTAGACTAATGACTGGAGACACCGATGGAAGTAACTGTGGAACTGCCAAAATGAGAGTCAAACATTCGTAGCAGGAGTGTCAAAGATATGCAGAACAAAGAAAAGTGAAGATATGCTGTATGGAGAGGTCAACAAGGTTACCGCTGCTTTCTTTCAATTTATTCATACTGACGTCTGAAGGTTTCATTGGCACCTTGCCGTCTTGACAGACGATAGTTTGTGCTTCAAAAAGGCATAATAACTTTTACCCATGGCGGTAGCGAATGTGACTGATAACGCCAATTCGCGGTGTAAATTTTCGTTCACAGTGGGTACATGTGAACATGTGGTCATTTCCACCATCATGCACCATCTTACGTCTTACACGCTCGGTGTGAGACTTATCTGCAATAATTTTCTCCTTTGTCTTTATTCCATTTCTGATATTTGCCCTCCAAGCAACACGTTCAGTGGCAATTTTCTCCCAATGTGCATTATCAATGCCTGTATCAATCATGTCCCGCTTACACACATCTTTGTATCGTAGTAGAGGCCGACCCTGAGATCTCTTACCCATCTGTAATTCACCAAAAAAGATGTCCTTTGGTATTCTACCATCATCCATGCTCCTAAAATGTCCCATCTATCTAAGTCTACGAAGACTGAGCATGGAATAAGCCGTCACACAGCCTGATCTTTCCAATACGTCAGTATTTGTGATTTTGTCTTGCCACTTTATACCAAGAACCGCCTGAAGGTGCACGAAGAAGAAAAAGGAGAATCACAACGCAAACACTCAGTACCAGGAGACGAATCTCATATGAAAGACTTAGATCTTGGGACACATCACAGGATAGTTTCACATAGCATGCCCGAGAAAAGGCGTGATTAG
Source organism: Cepaea hortensis (assembly GCA_963921405.1). Lineage (NCBI taxonomy): Eukaryota > Metazoa > Mollusca > Gastropoda > Stylommatophora > Helicidae > Cepaea > Cepaea hortensis. The sequence goes on from OY992889.1 coordinate 15,627,567, forward strand.
ACAGGTAGAAACAACTGCTGATTGTCAAATCAACGGTAGGAACAACTTTATTGGCACGAATTCACACATTACATCGACCCGCAAACGTATGATCTTATTAAAGGATGATAAACTTACTGCGGCAAATTAAAGCGTGTAATGCAGAAGTTTTAAGAGAGGTCCATACGTTGACAAAGACACATATGAAGGAAAACATCTGTGAAAGTGCCGATTCTCTTTGGTCACATCATTAGAAGTGAATCACTGGATATTACTGTTATACCTGATGATGTTCAGATGGAACAGGGCATGGTAGCGCCTGGAAGACAGGACAACAAGAGCCCTCTAAGATAGCAAGGGTACACGGGGTGTGTACCTGCCTTGTAGTTAGACTGTGGACAGCAATCCAGAAAACAAACATGCTTTTCGAACTTCGATGTACTGAGGCACAGGCTTGACAAAGCGATGCAACGCAGTTCACCAAACGATGTCATACTGTCTACTAATCTAGCAAAGTTTCCTAGCAGCGCCGTTCTACAAACAGATCTTCTAGATCAGTGGTTCTCAACCTTTTTTGGCCCATGTCCAACTTTACCATATGTTCAGAACGTCATCCCCCCCCCCCGCTTTAAAATTTCCTCCCTATAAATCCCCCCACCCTTACACAGTATACATAAAAATGGAAGCTAATTTTAATAACACATACTAGAACAAGCCTAGACATCTACATAAAACGTGATATGCGGGTCTACTTACGTTATAAAGCGAATTTAACCCTGGAGGGCGGGGGGGGGGGGGAATTCCCTACTGGTTGAGAACCACTGTTCTAGATGATGATGATGATGATGATGATGATGATGATGATGATGATGATGATGATGATGATGATGATGATGATGATGATGATAATAATGATTGACATATGCCTGGGTTCACTGACATTAAGGAGAATGACCTTGCTAGTACACAAACAAGTGACCCGGCATGAGAACGAATAGACGAAAGTTGGAGAAAAACTACGAGAAAAACAACCAACCCTGAGAAATAATGGTGAGGGTGGGTGCAGAACCCCAGGGTGGACGGGGTGAGAGACAGTTTAGTGTCGTGTGAAGTTAGGGGACATAAAAGAGAGTGGAAAACATTGACAGGGGAGTTGAAGCTGAGACCGACTGAGAGTCGGGTCGCGGTAGAGAGTGGATGTTTTGGACTCCGAGCGGATCGGTAGTCTAAGGAGAAGGAGCGGAGTTAGATATAGATTTCCGTCCTGTATTGTTCTCCGAGTTTTGAATGCAGGCCTAAAATCCCAGTGGGGGTTGTATAGTTAATGGAGGCCTGAACCCAAAGTGGGTTGTATAGTTAATGGAGGCCTGAACCCAAAGTGGGTTGGATAGTAGTGAAGACTAGACCCAGTGTGTATGTTGTATTGTGTGAGGTCCAGCTGTGGATAGGAGATGGATAACTGTCTTAGAAATTTGAGATTAAGCAGGCCGTGAGAAGACAGTGATGTGTGTGTGTTAAGTTGTGAGGAGGATATTGATATTCTATGGATTATATTGTTTCTGGATATAGAGCTATGTTCCGGTTGTCCGTGTTCTTTCTGTATTAAAAGATTATGTGCGCCAAAGCAATATTGTTCACTAACTAATGGATGTGTACTACTGGGGTGAGTTGCATTGTGAGGCAGGTGACTAGATCTACTTACTCTCCATAGTGACATACAAGGAACATCTAAAACCCTAGACAACGACCATGTCACTCAGTTATTATATAGAACTTTGTGATGATGATGATGATGAGGATGATGATGATGATGATGATGATGATGATGATGATGATGATGATGATGATAGTGATTACTATAATGATAGTAATTATGATGATAGTTGTGAAGTATAACAACAGTATCAAACTCACCGGGTCACTGTATGGACAAATCTGAGCCAACGTCTGCACAACACACATGACCCCAAAAAACCACACAATGTCAAGGTTTCTCACAGATTCCACCATCTTGTAGCTGCACTCGTATCTGATAAGACATTTTCCATTGAATTTCATTTAACCAAACGTTTACTTGTGTTTCTCTGAACATTATTTTAGGCTTCACCTTTACCTAGTATGAGAACATAATATATAGAGTAAATTGTTTGCATATCCTTTACACAACATTGCTGTCAACATCAGCATCTTTCAACTGATTGTTGATTTCTTGGCAAGATTACGCTCAGTAATTTGCCATTGCTTTCTGAGTGGCCGACTCACATACCCCGTAAGTTACCGACGCGATTCGAACCACTGCTGATTCTCACCGTCCTCACGTTACTTACGAGAGTATACGAGATAACGGAGAAAAGTCGCTGTCCTCTAGGCCAGGAAGCCGGCATATATAGAGTGCTAGCCCAGTAATGTTACAGACAACTCGAGAATCCATGAGTGATATGCTCAGTTACACAAGGACCATCTTTATTTCCCAACACAATGTCTTGTGCCCCTTTTATGCTGTCCGCAAAGTCTACTAGATATGATCTTTATAAAATCATTACTAATATGATGATGTACTTTATTTTTTGGTGTACTTTATTTTTCTCTTGGAGGGGATGGGTGGTAGATCACCTCTCACACAACTCTTCCCTAGTATTCGTGTTCCTCTCACAGTGCACGAATCCAGTTTACCACGAGAATACAAACGTGGTCTAACAGACGTGTTCCTGAAAGTAAAGGCGGACGGTCTTATATTCACCGCATCACCCATTGTGCGTCAAGTACTTTACAGAATGAAGGTAAGCAGCATATAGATAGAGCTGCCAGAAAGATTGGCAATGAAATAGGTTAATATCAGCTTTTTAAAAGCAGTGTGAGAGAGTTATATGTAATGTCTCCATATCGTATTTACATGTACAGTGAAAATATTGTCAGAAATGTAGAAGATATGAAAGAAATCATCACTGGGGGACGTAATATCAATAACATTAAATATGCAGATGATACAGTATTGATTGCAGACAATGAGCAGGATGTACAATGTTTTAGAAGATGCACACAGTGACAACTAGATTTAGAATTAAACTGTAAGAAGACACAGATAATACTGGGATGAAGGAAATCCATCCACCATGTGCCATGCCAATAATTGTGGGCGGTCATGTCTTGCCATCTCACTTGATCACCAGAGTCGTGGATGAGATCCCTGTTTCTGTCTCGACCATGCCACGTGGCCAAACCATGCATGTATTTACTTCTCGGTCTTCCCCTTGGTCTCTTCGCTTCGATCTTGCCAGTTGTCACAAAGTTCCAATTCATTTCTTCTCATAACATGCTAAAAAAAAAATGTGACCGTCTAGTCTAATGTCTCTAATCAGTTTACGATCTTCATTTGTTTCTTGAAGGACTTGTTCATTGGTGTACATAGAACCTGTACTTTTGTATGGATGTGAAACGTGGACAATGAGCAGACAAGCTGAAAAACATCTGATTGTTGGGTTTCTGAGGAAAATGCAAAGAATACCATGGACAGACAGAAAAACCAATCACCAACTCCGACAAGGAACACATGAAAACAGTAAACTGATTAGATAAATTATACGTAGGCAGTCACATTTATGGCCACGTTATGAGAAGAAATACATTAGAGAACTTCGAGGAGAAGGGAACAAGGCTACGTCGGAGAGATAAATATTTTGATGGTTTGGCCACGTGGTATGGTCGAGACAAGAACACTGAGCTGATCCACAACTCTGGTGATCGCGTGAAATGGCGAAACATGACCGCCCACGCTTATCGGCATGGCACGTGATGAATGACCATATACCCAATACACACGAAGGCTTGAAAAGCTCCTTTATTTGTACTAAAGAGATCAGGGAATTACGTAAGTGCGGGATATGTGTGAGGACGTGAAGCACCGCGTGCACGAAGGTCTCCTCCCAGAGGGCAGGGTAGCTTGATGCGCATGTGTGGGACAAGAAGACACGCGAACCTGACGTCTCGAAACGGTACGACCGCAAACAGGAGAAAAACACCCGGAGTCATGACCCGAGTGGATCTACCCCCACAAATTGTAATGAAGGCAAAGGGTCAAAACATTCTAGCAAGAGGGGCATCTTCTGACGATCGGAAGTTCCTGTCGTGGTTGCTCCGTGGCTGAGATGTTATCACTAGAACGTAATCAACAAATGATTGTAAAGATAAGTGGCGTAGGAATGTAGATTGTCTTTACAACTGTTAGCTATTCTACACTAGTGTACTGAGCGGAAACAATGAACTTGACTCAACGATGAACCATAACATTGAGGCTTGTGAAATGCGGGTTGTCATCAACCTGGAACAAAGCTATTGTTTGTACAAAAGGTACACACGGAGGATCAAGAATAATTCAGTATAACAGGGCTCAGCTGAAGGAAATAACCCTGAAAAAGACATCGTTCTTCTGTCACATCAAATGACACATCGATCTCCCTATGACCATAATGGACGTAGGAACTGAGTGCTAGTTTAGTTTAATTTAGTCGGCGGATTAAAATCACGGCACACGGGTGTAACCCATAAGTGCTCTGTTCTACCCCTAACTCAAGTCTGAGTCCGGAGAATCTAAGCTCAGTGAACGAACTCCGTAACACCGGTAAGGATCCTGATATACGTTGGGTAGATTTAACTCGAAATTGTGCCAGGGCAGCGCCGTTAGGCTACTCTTTTTCGATTTCCAACTGCCAAGGGATGTTTTACGTGCGCATCAATACACACGGGCGTCCGATCTCACTACCTAGAGACCAGGGGAAAGTTTGTTACTAGAAGTCCACGTGAAGAAATTCCCCCCTCACTGAGGCTTGAACCCGGGACCTCCAGCACTCGAGACGGATATCATACCCCGAGACCACTCAGCATGAACAAATAATATCAAGATATAGTCAGGATATAGTATTGCATAATGTACAGTGATTGCTTGTGCACAAACGGCTAGATATGGATTACTGCCACCCTTCACTGTGGAGACGGCACTTGATAGCGTTGAACTATTGAAAGTCGAATTTAGTCAAACAAATGTCACTCACCTTGTTGTCTTGCAGAACTGATGTCTCTGGCAGAAGTAACAGTACAGTCGTCCTTATATACACGATTTCCTGCTGATTAGATAACAAATAAACATTCATTTTGAGAGGTCAGTGTGAACTGTAGATATATGTGTCAGTGCAAAACTGCTTTATTGACAACTTTTCTGTAGAAATGTCTTTCTAGTTCATGGCCTTCTGTCTGAAATTACCTATATATATGCATTGAAGAAATATACAATTAGTTACAGGAGTATTTTACGCGATTGGAGGCGTTCTGGAGACACGGTGCCATTCTCATAATTGTAAAGACGCTCAATAAGTTATGTGTGACCAAACAGACCTGAGGAAATGTAGTCTCGTGCGCTATAATTGTCAATACAACAGCTCAGTACAACACACTGGTAGTCGAATATCACGACCAGCCAGACTAGGACAGTTGAGGGATCAGGGCTGGCGGAGAACTTGAAACTTTCGAACAATCAGTTTAGAGAAGCACTGTATAGTGAACTCACCAGCGCCATTGATGGACTTTATTTTGTGCAGATCTGGTCATTGGATTAAATGGTCGTCTGCATCGCATTAGCCAATGATGCAACAATTTTGACACAATTCTGTATGTTATTTAAACTGTAATTAACATAAGTTGATAAGTTCAACTTATAACGTTTATTCCATCATAATTTGGGACATTCAATTCATTATACGTTGTAGAATAATTGAAAACACACACACACACACACATTATATATATATATATATATATATATATATATATATATATATATATATATATATATATATATATATATATATATATATATATGCTGATGATATTCCTCCATGCCACCGTCTCAATCCGTCCAGCATCATTTCTCTTGGTCTGCCTCGGCCTCTCATCCCCTCGATCATTCCAGTTGTCACGATGTTCTCCAACGCCTCTCTTCTCATCACATGACCAAAGAAAGCTGTTTGTCTCTTTCTTATTGTTGTATATAGTGTTCTAGTTTCATTAGCCTCTTTCAGGCAATTGTTGTTAGTTACTCTGGCAGTCCAAGGAATTCGCAACATTCGTCTTAAAAGCCACATCTCTGTTGCTTCTAAATTCTTCCTAATTTATTCATTTACATTCCAAGATTCGCTGCCATACAGCAAAACTGGTTTTATATAGCATTTTAGCACTCTCTTTCTTACATTCATTGACAACGACTTATTGCATAAGATACTCTTCATTTTCTTAAATGCGGCTTTTGCCTGCCCTATTCTGCTCTTAATCTCTGTTATACATCTTTCATCTGATGTTGTAAATGCCGCTAGGTATTTAAAATTATCCACGTGGTTGAGAATGTCCCCTTCTATTTCTGTCACATTTTGGTGTCCCCATTTTCTTTGATATCACCATTGTTACTGTTTTCTTGAAATTCAAGGAGAGTCCTTTCTGTGCACTCTCTGTTACTACAATGTCCAATAATTGTTGTAGGTCTGTTGCATTATCCGCACCAATACTTTGTCATCTGCATAGCGTATATTGTTTATATTATATCCTCCGATTAGTATTCCTGGCTTCTCTTTGATCTCTCTCATTATTACTTCGCTATATAGAGAGAAGAGATCGGGTGACATGACACACCCCTGCCATACTCCTAGCTTTATCTGTTCGTAACTACCCTCTTTTTTTCCCATTTTAATTGCTGCTACTTGGTTCCAGTATATATTCTTTATTATTCTTAAATCTTTCCCATCAATGTTGATATCTTCCAACATTTTAATCAGCTCATCATGTTTTACTTTATCAAATGCCTTAGTATAATCTATGAAGCACAACTATATGTCCCTCTGTTTCTCTATTGACCTTTCTATTAGTGTTCGCAATATATATATTGCATTGTTTGTGCCCTTTCCTTTTATAAAACCGTACTGTTCTTTACTAATTTCCATTTTTATTTTCATTCTTGTTCTTATCATTATAATTCTGAGTAGAAGCTTAGTGACATGGTTTATGAGGCTAATTGTACGAAAATCGTCACATTCAATTGCTCCTGGTCTCTTTGGTATTGCTATAAATACAGATTTTACCATGTCGCTCGGTAAATATCCACTGTTGTAAATATCAGTTAGCATTTTGGTTAATATATCTACCCCAAATTCTCCCAATACTTCTAATTCTTCTACTGTGCTTTCATCTGGCCCAGCTGTTTTTCCATTCTTCATATGTTTCATAGCGTCAGCGACTTCTTCTTTTAGAATAGGTGGGCCTTCTAAGTTACTTTCTTCTGTTAATTCTTCCCTTTCTCCATTATATAATTCTCTTATATACTCATTTCACCTCTTCATTTTAGCACCTTCCTCCAATAATATCTTTCCTGTTTTAGATTTCAAACACCCTGTATTTATTCTTATTTTTTTCTTCCTGTGAACTCTCTGATTTGTCTGTGCATACTTATTTGATCTTTAATGGAATTTAATTCAATTTGTTTGCATTGCTCGTTTAACCAACTTTCTTTTGCCTTCACACATTTATCTCTTATTTCTTTATTTATCTGAGCATACTCTTGTTTGTCATTTTTATTCTGTTTCCTTTTGTCCATCAGCATTAAGATTTCTTCATTCATCCATTTTTTCTTAGCTTTTTGTCTTCTCTCTGGTAATATTTCTTTGCTAGTTTGATGAAAGGAGTCCCTATTAGTTTCTCTCCTCGTTCATTTCTTGTACCTAAACCGTAATTCCCCACTATATCCTCTATATTTCCCTTTCCTACTTTTGCATTAAAATCTCCCAGTATTATTTTTATTTCTTGTGATCCAATTTGTGCTATGGCCATTTCTATTTCATCGTAAAAGTGTTGTATTTCTTCTTCACTACTGCTTGTTGTTGGTGCATATACTTGTATAATATTTATATCTATTGGTTTGCCTTTGATTTTGACCATTATAACTCTATCTGAAATACACCATTATCCATTCATAGATTTGGCTGTTTTTTCATCAAATATTATTCCTACACCTTTTTCATGTGTGTCCCCTCCAGAATAAATTATTGTGTGTTTGTCGGTTATAATTTTGCCAGATCCCTTCCATCTCATTTCACTTATGCCTAGTATAGTCATTTTCATGTTTTCCATTTCTCTTAGAACATTGTTTAACTTTTGGCGGGGATCTATCTATCTATCTATCTATCTATCTATCTATCTATCTATCTATCTATCTATCTATCTATCTATCTATCTATCTATCTATCTATCTATCTATCTATCTATCTATCTATCTATCTATCTATCTATCTATCTATCTATCTATCTATCTATCTATCTATCTATCTATCTATCTATCTATCTATCTATCTATCTATCTATCTATCTATCTATCTATCTATCTATCTATCTATCTATCTATCTATCTATCTATCTATCTATCTATCTATCTATCTATCTATCTATCTATCTATCTATCTATCTATCTATCTATCTATCTATCTGTCTGTCTGTCTGTCTGTCTGTCTGTCTGTCTGTCTGTCTGTCTGTCTGTCTGTCTGCCTGTCTGTCTATCTGCCTATCTATCTATCTATCTATCAATCAATCTATCTATCTATCTATCTATCTATCTATCTATCTATCTATCTATCTATCTATCTATCTATCGATAGATCGATCGATCGATCGATCGGTCGGTCGGTCGGTCGGTCGGTCTGTCTGTCTGTCTGTCTGTCTGTCTGTCTGCCTACACGTCCGTCCGTCCGTCTCTCCCTCCGTTTATCCCTCCCGCTCTATCTATCTATCTATCTATCTATCTATCTATCTATCTATCTATCTATCTATCTATCTATCTATCTATCTATCTATCTATCTATCTATCTATCTATCTATCTATCTATCTATCTATCTATCTATCTATCTATCTATCTATATATCTATCTATCTATCTGTCTGTCTATCTATCTGTCTGTCTGTCTGTCTGTCTGTCTGTCTGTCTGTCTGTCTTGCTTAATGCTAGGATTATTTTTTTTTAATGTTGTATAATTTTCATGTAAAAAATGATGTAGTGGTATCGAGAACAACCTTAGATAAACGAAGACCGACTTTCAAAAAGCATTAGAAATAGCACTTGAAAGATCTTTACATCTTCCTCCAGCAATTAACTTGGGTAAATGGAGCGGCCTCAGCAGCAGCAGCTGAAGAAAAAGAAGGAGGAGGAGGAGGGGGAGGAGAAGGGGAAGGAGGATGGGAGGAGGAGGGGAGGAGGAGGAGGGGAGGGGGAGGAGGAGGAGTGAGAGGAAGAGAAGGAGGGAGGAGGAGGGAGGAGAGTTGGGGAGGGGAGGAGGAGGGGGAGGAGGAGAAAGAGGAGGAGGGAGGAGAAAGAGGAGGAAAGGGAGGAGGAAGGGGAGGAGGAAGAGGAGGAGGAGGAGGAGGAGGATTATAACGCATATGTCTGTAGATAACTGTAGCGAAAAGGTCCACCTATTTTAGAAATATGCAACAATTTTACCTATATAGCAATGCTATTAAAAGTTATGTCCCCTCGCTATATATAAATTATAATGTAAGTTAAAATATTAAATAATATTAAGTAAATAACTGTTTGTACACTAACAAACTATGACAGTTGGCAGCACCGGAATGAGAAGAAGACGTGTAGAAAATTTCATCTCAATCGGATTGACCGTTCGCGAACGCATAAATAACATACATACATACATATTTACGGACATACATACATCGCATTATATATATATATATATATATATATATATATATATATATATATATATATATATATATATATATATATATATATATATATATATATGTATATATATATATATATATATATATATATATATATATATATATATATATATATATATATATATATATATATATATATTGATTTTCTGACATAATATGATTTGCTGACATATTAACGCCATCCTGAACATTATTAAACATTATGGTCTAGATAAGAACATAGAGCTGATCCAAGACCCTGTTTATTGTGTAAAATGGAGAAACATGACAGCCCACGATTACCAGCATATTGATGATTAAACAATGTTAAATCTTCAAAAATCATATTCACTTAAAATTGAGTCAAGACATTGATATCCCACACGCGCACCGTCGTCAACTTCAACACCATACGAAGCGTCTCAATACTAATGGTATCCAATGCAGTCTGATTATGTGTCCGTCTGTCCTTTCCTGTGAATACTGAGGGTCGATCTGCTTGCTCCCTGCCGCACCATTCTCTCCATGTCAAGATGATGCATCTGTTATTCCATACTACTCACGTGATTACAAAGGGCCCTGACCAGATCTGCCTTACTGTGCAATAACACCACAACCAGAGTTCAGACGCAGCCGATCTGTCACTCTGTTTGTTTCCCTTCACACCAGCATTACTTGGGGGGGGGGGGGGGGCTGGATTCCACGGATTTTGTGGAGGATAGTGATTGTGTGTATCTGATACCAAATTAATCACAGATCGTCTGGGCGTAACTACTTCTTTATTGTTGTTGTTATTGATGTTGATGTTGTTGTTGTTGCAGAGGAGAGAGGCTGAACAAGGAGACTACCTGTCTGTCACTGTCAGATCATGTCTGATCTGTCATCGTCTTTACTACAGTAGCCCTTTATTGAACATCATATCATGTCTGATCTGTCATCGTCTTTACTACAGTAGCCCTTTATAGTATTAGCTTTCAGGGTAATTATCAGGCAGCCTTCCCAAGTGAGCAAATCAACTTCATTCAACTAACATTGTTGTGTCCGGACTGTCCACCTGTGCTAGAATATGTCAAACATTGTAAAGATTCATCCACAATGACAGAAAATCTAATTGTCATAAACTGTCCACTGCAGATGGTCCTGTATACGTCACCGAGTTTGGAAGCTGCCATGATGTTATTATAATGTCATTATGTTGAATAATGATCTAGTTGCATCCTAATACTCTCTGAATACACAGTTCAGGGTTCGAGATTAGCTGCAAGACGATGTGATGCACAGCACTTTGTATTGAATTCAATGATATGAGGCGTCGGCCATTCAGAACGCAATGGCAAACTACTGGACGTCAAATTGCATTGTAAATCACACACATCAAATAACAGCAGGAGATGATTATAACTTTCTAAATTACAATAATAAATTAAAAAAATGTTATAAGATCTAAAATCTGTTTTCATAACAGTTGTGTTTGAACGTTTCTTTTGTATAGTTGCTTTGCTAGACAAGGAGTGATGAAATTGTGAAGAGATTGGAGGCAACGAAGATGTAGTTTATATCAAGAATGTTGAGAACATCGTGCACCAAGAAGAAACTAAACTGGGGTACCGAGAGCTGTAAATGTCACGGAATCACTCATGAAAGTCATAAGGTAAAGAAAAATACTGTTGTTGAAAATAATAAGGCAAGAGTGGCAGATGGGGACAGAGAAAATGTATGTGGGCTGCTGAAAAAAGCTGCACAACAAACAATAATATCGGCGACACCAACTCCAGCAAACTATCAAATCGTGCGGTAGAATGCCTGACTGTTTCTGAACTGCTCTAGTCATACCGGAATCTCCAACACATTTCGTCATCTATTCCCAAAATATGCCAGCATTTCTCAGGTATACATTTTATTTTTACATTTGATGTTTTACTTATCTTTATTTGACAATTACATCTAATAAACTGTATATTTCTTATTTCTTGTGGCGTAATCGCTACTGTGACGATTTACTGTTACTTTAAATTGCAAGTGTCACAAAAAAGGAATTATGTGAGATTATGATTAACACTAGTAATGAATTCTATGCGCTTTGAAACTCTACACCTGTTCACAGTTTATTCGTTGGTCTTCGAACTTTCCAATGCCACTGTCGCGAAACGGAAGTGGGCTTTAGACGGGACAACACAGTACCCACGTTGTCCCACCCCGTTCATGCGGCTAGGCCACCGTTTAAGGCGAGTGAGTGGGAAGTTCGAGTAAAAAGAGTTAGGACCGTCTTCTGGGGTCATACGCAGTTATGTATCGGGGTTATCATGAACTTCACTGGTCCCGAGAAACATAACTCAACTCTTTGAATGTGCGTATATACTTGATGTTGTAAATCGCACATTCTGGGAAATCTCGGGGAAATGTGAGTTGCCATCACTTTCGTGAGGTAATTCTCTGAAATATTCGGCGGGTTCCGTGATTGTAGTGCACTTCCGGACCCGAGACGAAGAGGTCATTCGATAGTTTGTCGTTTAGACAATTGGCTGCGTCTATAGCCAGCTGTATTCATATGCATTTCTAAAGGCTAGAGATTGATCTACAGCGAAGGTATAGTCTGTCATTGAGACAAGAGGCCGCTTCTTCGCCCAGCTGTATCATGTCGCATCTTTTGGGGACCCAGAGAAAAACCTTCAGCCGATGTTTTGGGGAAGCTATCGGATGCATGGCTGTTGACTAGGCGTTGCTAAGTTGAAAGGTAACGCATTTATACTTGGCGTCGCTTAACTGAGTTTTGTTTTTCAGTGGTTGGTCCAGTATTGACCAGGCAGGGAATCAACGAGAATCGACTTGCGATTCGTATCAAGGTAAAACCCAGATATGTAGGAAGGCTATACGCTGTGAAGTGATTATTGACACCAGGGCCTGTGGTTAATTATCTGGGGTTGTCAAGGGGAGAAAATATATCTTCACACCTACTAGGGCTAACCGTGGGCCAGTATAGTGGCGGGAAGACACGCACGCATGTAACCTTGGGTTGTTTCATCAGTGTTATTCCACGCATGTAACCTTGTGTTATTTCATCAGTGTTATTTGACGAAACATTTCCTTTCAGAACAACGGAACAATTTGTCAGGCTGATATAACTTTCTATCGTCTCTATACTTTCATCGGAACCAGATTGTTCTGGGTGCTTGACTCTATATAATTCCTAGGTGGATAAAGGAATTTATGCATGGGTTTGTGGTTGACACACACACACACACACACACACACACATATACACACACAAACACACACACACACACATGCACGCACACACACACACACGCACGCACGCACACGCACGCACGCACACACACACACACACCAGACTAAGTATCCGAGGAAGAAAGGTGAAACGCGACAAACACAAGAACACAAACCTCTTCTGCTGTTTATCTGGTCTTTAATTCAGTATTTCAGGTTCGTTACCATTGCAGTCTGAGCATCTTCCAGTAACTTTGGATGTGTTATAGAGTACTTACCTAAGGTATCTTGATATGCTTTCACTACTTTTCTGATGAGACCAATTGTGATTAATAATGATGATCTAGACCATAATACTTGATGATCTTCATAGGAGGTATTTGCTTGCTCGCTTGCTTGTGTTCGCTGGTTTGAGCTCCAACGCGAAGTCCTGTATGTCGGATGAAGGCATCCTGTTGTCAAACATCTGTGTGATGTCATACAGGACCTGAGGTTTGCATGAGTATCCGTTGTCCCATGTCTGGCTTATTGGTGTGCAGACTGGTGGTTCCTCGCCGTACAGGCAGACACTCTCCGACTTCGGAGGAATCGGCGATCCTACTGACTTTAGCCAGGACCCCGAAGAGACCTGTTTCCCAGGACGCTCGACGAGGACGTGTCAATAGATTTTGGCCAGTATATAACCCGGCCCTGGTGCGTTGGAAACACCTCTGCGTCCCATAGGAGGTATTTGATTCTGACATCCTCATGAGTGGAACCTGTCACCATATCTACTATCTATAAGGTATGAGACTTGTGGCTGAAAAGCTACTGGACTTAAGTTAGAATTATTAGGATTTGTAACTTAACCTGTCCGTGAGACATGTCTAGGGAGTCAGACATACGGTTTGAGCTCAAGGGCCTGACCACAAGGAAGAGAGATTCAGTGTTGAGATGGGTGTGGTATGTATTATTCAGGGGTATGATGGATGTGTACACCTGGCCTATTCTTGCTTACAGGAACACCTTTGCTGTTAGCTGGCTGCTATGGGCGACTGCCCTTTGCTGTTGCTGATTCCTGTTGCTGGTTGGCTGTCTGCTGGTTGGTGGTTGCTGTTGGCCCTCTGCTGGTTGCTGTAGCCTGGTTTCTGCAGACCTTTGCTGTTTGCTGTGGGCTAGTTGCTGTGGGCTAGTTGCTGTGGGCTGGTTGCTGTGGGCTGGTTGCTGTGAGCTGGTTGCTGTGTGCCTTTGCTGTTTGCTGTGTGCTAGTTGCCTGGTTGCTCTTGGTCCTTTGCTGGTTGCTGTGGGCTGGTTGCTGTTGGCATTTTGCTGGTTGCTGTAGGCGAGTGACTGTTTGCTGTGAATCTAGATGGTGCTGAAGGCCAAGTGTCTAGTGACAGCTGAAACCTACCAGGCTCAACTCCAGAGGCCCCGAACGCATCATACAGGATCAGGTGACTGTGTCATACAACCTGTGTTTAGAAACTGGCATTCAATCATGCACGGATAGAACTCTGGTGGGATGATGCGATTGTCTACCAGACTACTCTCATCCAACTAACTGTTCCTGATTGTCTGTCTGTCTGTTTGTCAGAGTCGGAATCTCTAATAAAGATTCTAGATTCGCTTGTTATCATCGTGTTCTCTTATCGTCATTTTGATGTCTTTGAGTATGATAAGTCGTCATAGGGAAAGGGTCGTCCGGGCACTGTCCCGGGGACAATTAGTGGAAGGGTAGACAGAAGTTGATTTCGAATCTAACGAATCTAAAGTGACATCCCCCGAGATCCGGGCCGGTGTTGTCACCGCCACAACTAAATTCTTCTGTGTTCTGTGAGTGAATGGATATCACACACATGCTGTGAGTGAATGGATATCACACACATGCTGTGAGTGAATGGATATCACACACATGCTGTGAGTGAATGGATATCACACACATGCTGTGAGTGAATGGATATCACACAAATGTATTATCTTTTCCCTCAACTTCTAACAGTTCAGAATTAGGCTCCTGGGTATACTATAGGTTTACTATGTTCGCTAGGCATGGGACAGCGGACACTTGTACTGGAGGCCTGGTTCTGACATTATTTGTTGACAGGAGATAAAGCTGCTGAAAGGACATTCACATTATAAACGTATATGTCATTTGTTTAAAGAGGCCCGCTTCATCAGGGTCCCACGGGGACCACTTGCCATCGCGTAAGCTGACACACCAGCCAGTCCACCCCTACTTGTCTGTATGATCCAATCATCTCACGTCTGACGTCAGAAATCCCAATCTCCAATCAGAAGTTGAAGTGAACACTGCAGAGATCACATCATATCCTAGTGTGGCCTGTGGTAATGGCGGTACTTGGGCAAACCAATATGTATTCCATATAGAATGTGATCTCCCTGGATAGTGGTTTGCCGTTTGTGACAATGAAAGATATCAAACCTGCGGAGGAAACCTAGCCTCTCTGTATGTGCTGTGCGGTATGATTATGTGGCTATATTGTAATCTGCGTCTAGGGGCGCTGAAGGTCCAATACCTGTCTTGTAGATCTCGCTACACAGTCCCCTTAGTAATGTGTCAAGAAGGACGTGTCTACACCAACATGACACCATAACATGCGAGCCTTGTTTAGATCTCAGGCGATCTCAACTCCATGACTTTGATTGAACAGTTAAGTGTAGCCTTCCAGAGTATTCAACACAAACTCACCAACCATCACCAGATAGAATGTATTAACGATCGAACTAACTAAGGAATAGAAAACAACGTAACCATTGTCATTGTCGTTATTCTCATCAATGTGCACATAACTGGGTGTTACTCAATGACTAGAACAGTGGTTCTCAACCTCTTTTGGCCCGTGCCCCCCTTCACCATATTTTCAGAACTCATCCCCCCCATCTATCAAAAATTTGGCCCGTGCCCCCCCCCCCCTTCATCGTATTTTCAGAACGTAATCCCCCCCCCCCCTTTCATATTTCCTATCTAAACATCCCCCACCCCTATACAGTATACGTAAAAATGTAAGGTAAATTTAATAGCACATACTAAAACAAGTCTAGACATCCACATAAAACATGATTTGTGGGTCTACTGACTTTATAAAATGATTTTTAGAAGGATGAGACGTACTTAACTGTAAAGTATGAAGGGAAAAACAATATCAAGTAATCGGTTCTTGTATTAACGCCGCGATCTTGAAATGGTCTTCATTCCCCCCCCCCCCCTAGAAACCCTAAAATTCCCCCCTGGGGGGGGGGGGATTCCCCACCGGCTAAGAACCACTGGACTAGAATATACATCATCATCATTCCTTGCCTCCATAATCATTAAACATTTATTGTTTGGTGCTTAGTAGTAGTAGAAGTAGAAGAAAGAAGGACAGATTAAAAGACACACTAAACAACATACAAATGGAAAAGTATCGTTATCCCACTGGGATTTGAACCTATCATCTCGAAATGACGATAGCCCCAATCTGCAAAACAAGGCTTACTCTAATGCATGGCTAACTACAACTGCAACACCAACTACTACAGGGTGTTTATAAAGTCTCACTACACTTTGTATGTAGAACAAATTTGAAAAATGAAGTATATGATGTCATTAAAACATGTGTTCCACAGTCCCTCGTGAGACAATATTCAGCGAATAGCTGTCGTCTGCTGAAGTACGTCTTTGCACTTCATACAGAATGGGTTTATCAACAGAAGATTTGTTCTACATACAATGTGTATCGGGACTTTACAAACACCTTATAGTAATACAACAGCAACTAATAATAATAATAATAATAACACAACAACAACTACTACTACTAACATGTTCTCTGACTTAGTACCTCTCTGGCGACAGATGCGTGAGCTAATATGTACTCTATTTGACACAGTACCGCCCTGGCGATAGATGAGTGATCTAATATGCACTCATTTTGACATAGTTCCGCGCTTGCGATATATGAGTGAACTAATAGGTATTCTATGAATTGCAAACAATTAGGTTTATTTAGCTCCTACGAAAAGAAGAGGCATACTAAACACAGACACAGTGTACATACCTTACATCCATCATACAGATACAACTCCATCATATATATGTGAAAACAAAGTGTGACTTATCCAAAATCAGAAACAATCAATACATATATAAAATGAAATAATAAAATAAAAAATAATTACAACAGGACACAAACGACGGCCGACATTTCGATTCTAAGAATCTTTGTCAAGGACAGGACAACACAAATAGATTTAAAAAAAAAAAAGATTAACACAACTACTTGGTTCCCATGTGGGAGAAGAAATTGTGGTTTGTACCGGTTTACAAAGGCGCTCTTTCGACTACAACGTTTACGTATAGTTAGGCTGTCAGAAGGCCAGATAGGATGTGTGTTGCCAAATATACGTGAAAACTACGATATGAATATATAGAGGTGTTTAGACAGTTAAGTACGACTATATAGAGGAAGGACAGCATAGTTATAAACAGTGTAAAGAATTCAATTTAAATAAATAGAGGCGTGTGAACAGTTAGATATGAATATATAGAGGGAAGATGGCATAGTTTTACAGTAGCGTCCTCAACAGTATTGATACCTGCTGGATGGAAGCATCCCAGAGAGTTTATTAATTGGCTTTCAATGTTGAGCCTAACGGAGCTGTTGGAGTAGCAAGGTTTCAATGCAGTGACACATACATCGTCGACTCCATTATGGTTAGAAGAATTAAAATGGTTGGGGACATGTTTGTCAGCGTCCTGATTAATATCTATGAGGTGTTCCCTAAAGCCGTCGGCAAGGCGTCTGGCAATTTGACCAATATATTTCATGTCACATCGTTTGAAGATGATAACATATATACAATTGCGGGATGTACAAGTGAAAGAATCTTTCAAGGAAAGGTGTCTCGGGGAAATATAATAGCCGGTGTCTGAAAAACATGTGGTCATGTTAGAAAATTCTTACGGTGGCATTTAAATGTGCACAGATGAAGTATCTGTGGGGAGGCGACTATGCACAAGGTGGTCCCTGAAGATCTTGTTTCGGCGGAAAATTACTCTAGGGCCATTAGAGAACATCGCACGAGTGGTTACGTCGGATCCCATGATAGAACAGTGTCGGGGAAAAATATGCTTGATGGCATGGGCATGTGGATGAAAGGTGCGGATAAGGTTAAGTTCAATGTTAGGAGGTCGCGTTTTCTTGACAATGAACAGTTCACGCGAGACCTGTGTTATGCGACAAAAAAGCTGTGGACAGAATGTGCTCTGGGTAGGCCCGTCTGCGGAAAAAGTCAAGCATTTCATGGGCTTTATCATTATCATCCTGACAGGTACGACGAAGACGGAGTAGCTGGGAATATGGGATGGAATATTTCTGTTTGACATAGTACCGCCCTGGCGATAGATGAGTGAACTAATATGTACTCAGTGACATAGTACCGCCCTAGCGATAGATGAGTGACCTAATATGTTCTTTTTGCACATGGTACGTCGCTGGGCACTGGGCTGTAGTTTGGAAACAATATAACAGCTCCAACCTGTGGAGGAAACATTATATGCCACGTCTAACCCCAGCCCGCCCCCTGTGACATGTTGAATCAAGATCCATGACATCCTAATTTCCCTCTCCACTTATGTGATGTTCCAATACCCGTCTTCTAGACCCTTCTGCTTTCTGAATTTGGAAAGGCGAACAACAGACGTACCACACATTTCCCGTGGTACTGTGTGGGGCAGAAAGTATCAAAATCAACATCGCTTCCCATTACCATAGCTCATGCGACCTAAATGTCCATAAATGGATGTGAGACACGACACTCAGTCTTCTAGAGCCAACTCAGTGAGGTGACACCCAAAGGATTTAGTATTGTTCCACTTCTCCATACATTGTCCATGCGTAACATTGGAGCTATGTTTCATTGCTGCTTGCATTGCCCACGCCTAACATTGGAGCTCTTTTTCACTTGTTCATGCATTGTCCATGCCTAACAATGGGACTATGTTTCATTTGTTCATGCATTGTCCATGCGTAACTTTCGGGCTATGTTTCACTTGACCATGCATTGTCCGCGCACAACAAACATAATTTCACAGACATAAGAAATCAGAAATAAAAACGATGACATAAACATAAAGATCTAACAGATGACACAATGACATATACACTGGCTGTGGACGTGATAAATATGCAGTGCTTTAAACACAGTTTCATTTCTGTAATAATCACTTTTATTACTTTGACACTTCTATAATTCACATAGCGAACGACATGCTCATCTCAGCACAAAATATCATTCCTAAGAAAAGATACAAGAAGCAGAAATACGTCAAAGAGGAAAGGCTCAGGTTAATAGAAGAAAGGCGAGCATTAAAGCAAATAGGCATAGGACCAAGTCACTGCACCTACAGAAACAACACGAGACAAATAGGCATAGGACCAAGGCACTGCACCTACAGAAACAACACGAGACAAATATGAAGTTCTATCAGGACAGACCAGAAGCAGTTTATAATGAATACTTGTAATAAAATAGAGCAACTCGTGTTGCAAAGAAAAGATGTAGACTTGTTTATAAAAGAAATCAGAAAACTAGCGGACGAATTCAGACCTTCACTATATGTAATAAATGAAAGGAATGTCGACGCAATAAAAGAAAGCAAAGATATACTAGTCGATGGAAGGACTACTGTGGATGAATGTACGAAGACACACTAAAGAGCTCAGATAATACACTAGAAAGATACATAACCATAACCTTTATTAGATAAAGTGCTATTAGCAATACAAAGTCTGGAGAAAGGGACGTCACCAGGATGTGACCATATACATGGGAACTGATCCAGGCAGGAGGACAAGTGACCAGCGCTAGTTGGCCAAAAGCATGGAAGACAACAATCAACATCTCTATACAATAAACAAGAAATGTAAGTTATCAAACCATGACACTGATAAGCGAAGTCGTGCTAGCAAAACCCTCTTGCGAATTATCATGAAGTGGATTTGAAGAAACTAAGAATATGAATTAAAGGCAGTACGGGCAGGTTTCAGACTGGGCAGAGGAACCAGTGATATTCATCACGAGAACAATTTTTGAGAGATTCAGAGAGTACAATGCAGATCTTCACGCTTCATTCATAGATCATTAAATCCTTCGACCGTGTTCAACATCAGAAATTGTGGAAAACCAGGAGTGATTTCGTGTTTCCAGCACTTTAAAAAAAAAAAAATTATAATTCAGGTATGACATATTGGTCAATATAGAACTGACGGAATTGCCGGTTAATCATCGAAGTCTTTTGAGGTGCAAACGAGAGGAGGAAATTGCTGCATTCTCTCTCTCTCTCTCTCTCTCTCTCTCTCTCTCTCTCTCTCTCTCTCTCTCTCTCTCTCTCTCTCTCTCTCTCTCTCTCTCTCTCTCTCTCTCCCTACCTACCTATTCAACATATGCAAAAAAAAATGTAATGAGAAATGTCAGAATGACGACATCAGAAATTGTCGTGATCCACTTATAGTTGAAGAAAATCAAATACCTGAACCAAGATATGCACATGTCACAGTTGTTCTTGCAAATAGAACTAAAGATTAGAAGAACATGTCCTGTCTGTGAAGAGATACAGTGAAAATCACAATCTGTTTCTTATCATAAATGAAGCAACAATAGTTCTCAAAGACAAGTCCGCATTCAACCAAAGGTCACAATTAACAACGAAGAGATTGAAAACGTCACAAACTGAATATCTTGGCTCTGTAATCAACAACAACTGATCAAAAGGAAGAAGACACAGGCAGGCCATTGCCCCACATAATCCAAACCACATTAAAAACCTATGACACAACACCAGCAAATATTTGTAGTAAAATATTTCCAATGGCGACATACGGGATGCCTTATGGATAATATAGCCATCACTAAAGAAGAAGGAGTACTATATGGCCTTTAAGCTGCTCAATTGTTACATAATAGCTCTTAGAATAGGTGGACCAAGAAGAAATACAATTCTGAAATTCTAGAAGATCTGAATATCAAGGAAAACTAGCTCGTAAACAGTACCCTTTCATGGAAACTGAAATACTTTGAACATATTAACGTCACAGGGACTTGGGGAGAACAATGATAGCAGGTATGCTTCCTGGTAGAAGTGGCTGGGCGCGACCAGCACGAAGATGGGCATAGGAAACTGCAGACACATTGGGCATGATGCAGGAGACATGGCCAGATATCGACAGGCTTACAGTCTCGCCGTGATGAGAGCGACGTTCTACAAAGTACGGGTTGCATTATTTATGACTGTGCAGTGTTTGAAAATATTTCCGGTCCACGTTTTGTATTTACATAATGTGTTGCATGAACTTTATAGTGGGTGAATACAAAACGTGGACCGGAAATATTTTCAAACACAGCACAGTCATTAAAAATACACCCTATACACGCAACATAATGATGATAATTGATCTAGGTTTCCCCAGTTACTGTTGGACTTGAATTAACTCAGAAAATAAATTTGAAGGAAAGGGAATTATCTCAAACGTTTCTGTGTCAGGACTTCTCTGTTTGATTAACATCATGAAGGTCAGCAGAAGAATTGTCTTAAGCAGTGGATGTTGGTTGTCCACACTGACCACTCAGGTATGATGTAACTGACTGCCCATTGCTGCAGATTACAGATTTTAGCGAGTTTTGTGTAAGTGAAGAAAACCACTGAACCAGTTCTTGGGGTGCTGGACAAGGACAAGATAGTGGCTGAGTCGTGGACAAGGATATCTCTGTCTCAGGACTCAATAGGGCAAAAGCTAGAGGGATTTCTGTCAGGTGTGAATTAGTCAGGGATAGCGATTGCAATGATGCCAGATCTGCGAATGCTAAAGATGAGATTGTTGAGATGGGATTGTCATCCAAACTCAGAGTGCGTAAGAGGTTAAGATTTCTCAAGGTTGAGTTTGTAATGATTTTTATTTTGTTGGATCTGAGGCCTATGTCTGTCAAACTTGAGGGAAAGCTGTTAGGTTCAATCTCTGTGATTATGTTGTCTGACAAATCCACATTGAAAAGCTGGGACATGCTAGCAACATCTTGTGGTACAGATGAAAGACTGTTGACTGTCAGGAACAATGATGTTAGAGAAGCGGGCAGTGAACCAACAGGAACATCAGATATTTTGTTGTTTTCTAAGCTAAGCCATTTTAGACTTGTCAGGTTTGAGAAATTTGCTACGCTGGTCAGCCCAACTGAGACCAAGGATAAGTAGGAAAGCTTCTCAGCAAATGGAAGCCTTGTGATCTTCTCAATTTCAGACACATCTGCAAACATATTGTAACTTAAGAAAAGGGTTTCCAGACCTGAAAGAGCTGACAATGCGTGGGGAACTTGAGTCAAGCCAGTACTTGAAAGGTAAATGTTTGTTAGTGAGTCTTTGAAAGAGATAAACGCGTCGTCGGGGATAGATTCGAAAGAGTTAAAGCTTAAATCGATGCTACGTAGCAAATGAAAGTCAGAAATCCAGCTGGGCCATGAAGAAAAACCAACTTCCCTTAGTGAAAGTTCCACAAGAGTAGCAGCAATCTGTTTGAGTGTAGCAGCGTCCCAATCTTGTATAACAGTATTATCAATCGATAGGGTGGTCAGTGTGGTCAGTTTCTTTAGCGCTGTTGGTAAACTATTGAACTTTGCAAAACTAATAGATACACTTTGTAGTGATGCCGCCGATGTATCCAAGGCGTCGTCAGAAATTTCAGTGAATGGGTTTTCCTCAAGCTGTATTGATGTAAGGCCAGGAGGTAGACTATTGTTGGATATAGTTGTTATGCTTCCAGTCTGAAAACAAAAATCATTACAATAATGTAGTTGAAGTAGATCAATGGTGCACATAAAATTGTCATTATGTCCGGCCTGCCGACGAGTGTCTAGATTCTTAGCTCATTCTCCCGCCTGTAGCTCCCTCACGTCAAAAGATTCTGCAGTGCACTGTAGCCATCATAATTCTGGTCGACCACCACCTCTACATTCAGGAACTGTCAAAGGTCTGACCAGGTCATTGTGACTTTTAATGTGGTCAAAGTATTCCAGACATAATGTTATTTGTGTGCCTTGTTTCTTCTATCCACAGATGGTGTAGAATGCCTGTATGTTTACTCATCGTTAACCACAATATTCTTAAAATATTATTGTGACATGCAAGTTGACAAGACTCAATGTTCTGCTGTACTGATTGCGACATGTTTTGCCGAGACTCGGTAATCAGAGGACAAGCCAGACGGACACATAATGAGAATAGCTGGTTCTATTAGCAAATGGGCCGTCTCCCTGGCCTATGGGTTAACGTTTTTCTCCGTAATCCCGTATTTTCTCGCGAGTAACGTAACCAGCCCGAGAATCGGTAGCGGTTCTCGCCGCGTTGGTAACTTACTGGGTATGTGAGCCGGTCGCTCAGAATGCAATGGCAAACTACTGAGCGTAATCCTGCCTAGTACATCAACAGCAGCTGGTTGACTGCAACGTCCTGTAAGGGATATGCACACAAAAATATTAAATGGACGCTTCGCTGTTTGTTGAAAATAAAGATGGAGCGCGACTGGGAATGTCCTGAATTATGTTCTTGACAATACAACGAATGTGACTAAAAACTATAACTTTTCAATAACAGCCACATTATTTTTTCTTCGCGGCCAGTCCAGTCACTTCATTTATCACTCTATACAACAGGTGTGTAATTAGCGATTAGTTGTTAATGACAACAATAACTCTTTTGCAACACGGCCAGTACTGTCTTATCATTTATCACATAACACAGTTGTGATAATGCATTATATCTTGTGAATGACATGAATATTTATCAGGCTACACCGCCTGTCAGGTCATCTCATCCTGTACTGCCCACGTGACCCGGTATTATGCTTGATACCGAGACGCAGGTCATCTAGACAGAAAATGACACCCTCCCGCCAGGTGAGAACAACTTTGACTAGAGCAGGGTTTGACAATATAGTCCACCAGTCCGGCAAGGTAATCTGCCGATGGGAGCAGCAATCCAGAAAAGAAACCTCAACCGCTGTAGTGGTAAGATGGTGGCCTAAGTGGCTAAATTGATCGCTGAAGAAGAAGCAGGCAATATACGTGCAGACTACATGTTCGAATCCCGATATGTCTATAGTCTTACGTTTCTTATGCTAAAATGTGTGCTCATAGATCTAATTGTTTTCTTTACTTCTACAAGTGCTGATTACCTATTGTGAATTTATTCATATGTTATTTCAATGGTCTCAGGCATTGCTATTTCTGCATACTTATAATAATAATGTGTAAATAGTAATTTAGCAAGCAACTTAAACTACATTAAATGTTCGGTGTGCTAAAGAAGTCGTCTTATTACTTATAAACCGCAGCTAAGCAGACTTACCTGAAATGAGACTTCTGTAATCCGACGTACGTTGGCTCCTGTATTCAACGGCGGGATTTGTTGTAGATTGCTACATTGTAGAGTGTCTTCATTACACGTACATCCCTGAGGACAGACAACAAATGTGACATGACTAGCTCATACTGTCAGCATCCCCAATAAGACCTTACAGGAGTAAGGAGTTAACACTAGGCTAGTAGAGAGACACCAGACAGGGAAGACACCGAGTACTATAAATAACCTCACTGGGAGACACATTTGTGTCAGACCAGAGGCCAACGAGTACGAATGAGCGAGGGCTTTCCCCAAGCAATTGGGTTGCTGGTCCTTACGAGTACCGTGATATGCCAGGTTACTCAAACTCACCAGCCGGCGTGCTGGCAAGACCAGGCACGCAATAATAGCAACTGCACGGAGGGTAAAAGTGTCCGTGCTTGTCCACGCTATGTGTAGCGGGACAGACTGACTGGAGACGGTAGAGAGGTCGGACGTATCCTTGACCAATACGATAGCTTTCTAGGCCATAGGCAAACATAGGGCTTTATCATTTAGATTGTGTAATGCTAGCATCATCTATCATCACGTTGATGTATACATATTGTGTAACAATGATGAAACCTAACGCTTGTAGAGCCATTCACATGTCGGCTCTGAATAAATTGCATTCCTTTCGCAAATGTCATGAATTGTTATTTCGTGCAGTGCGAAAGTAGCTGAGTCTTGAAAGCTGCAGCGCACAAGTCGCTGACAGGCTAGACCTCGAATTGGTGTCAGAAGTTGTGAACCAACGCCAACTGCGAATTGGTGTCAGAATGGTCAAGAATCAACGCCAGCTGCGAATTGGTGTCAGAATGGTCAAAGAATCAACGCCAGCTGCGAATTTGTGTCAGAACACATTGAACGAACGCCAGCAGTACAATTACTGTCAGATTTCAGTGAACGTTTTCTGAACAGCCAGAGCAGGCAGTTGTAGTAATATTCAACGAGCAGTTAACTTGCAACACGCAAGTGGTATTATAAACCACTAAACGAACGCTAACTATCAATTGATATTACAAAGTTCTGTGCCAGAATTAGTTCAATGCACGTTTCAACATTTCTGATGCTTGATATATTGCAAAGTAATACAAATTTATTGTGATACATGCTATAAATTAAATTTTTTTCTTGTGGTGAATTATACGATCGCCAAATTTGTGGAGTGTGAACCACAAGTGAGTCAAATTAGATCGGTAAAGTATGAAATTCTACCAATATTATTTAGAAAGTGTGTTAATATACTAAAAGCAATTGAAATGTATAAGATCATCAGTGAACATTACCATCGTAACCACCGTGCACATTCCATTGCGTGTGATACAGCCATCAATGTCACCATTCTACGAAATCAGTAAATAGAGTAGCGACGAACTGCAGCCTAGAACGAAGGTACGCCAGAGTCAAACGGCGAAGACAATACGACATTGACGGCCATACGACTAATCATCTCATTTATCATCTAACAATCATTCAGACGATCATATCATTCATCATTAATACCATCTATCACTATCTATCACATTCTCATTCACCAATCGCATGAAATAGGAAATTATAATAACAACTTTATGAAATATGAAATATTTGATAGAATATGATGAATTGTGAGCTTGTATTTACAACTTAAGCGTGTGTCTAATTGTTGCTGCTCTACTAACCAGAACGCAGCCCGTGTGTCAGCAAATCAAACCAGTGTGTAGTGTGAAAGACTGCGGTGGAACATCCCAAGTACCGCACTGTCCAACAAATTAGATGAGTATATTTTCCGAATATTTTGATATGCTCTAACTTAATCATGCATCTTCTTTTCCAGCGAAAGATGTACATGTACTAACACATTATTGTAAACTATCCTGTGCATATTATTATATTATCATTTGAACTAACACTACGCCACATAATGGCGTCACTAAATGAATGTATCCAGGCGGGCATCGCAATGGGCCATACTGGAGATAAGCTAGAAAAATGGGCGGACCAAAAGTATAAAGAAGAAAGAGCCCTACAGAGAGAAGAAACAGAAAGGAAAATTGCTCTATTGGTCACAACTAAAAATAACGAACGTTTGTAACCACAATAAACCGATTTGCGGCGCTCGAAGGGACACACACATTTAGTACACTAACGCATACACATGTTAGAGAGTTAAGTACACTGTAGTTTATTAGAAAACACGCAAACAAACAGGAAAACGAACACATAAAAGTTGCACACACCAATTAATTCAAAGAACAATAACTCTAAATTCAGGGGACACAATAAATAATCAGAAACCTAAATGTAACAGTGAACATTATCACATGCGGAAGCAAGGAGGTGAACAGTAGAGCTATGGGTATAGAGTTGGAGGGGATATTGATGGGAACATGAACACTTGGTGCTCATGTGTTGTACTCATAACAGAGTCAACTAGTGTGTGGGTTGTCATTTTGGGCAATAGGAGGAACAGGTCAAGACGGAAGTCAATGGGTGGAAGACAAAAGACATAGGGTCAAAGGACAGAAGCCAGGACATAAGTCATAAGACAACGGTTTCCGGTTCACTACCAATCCTTGAGATATCTAGAGATCCAACTATACTGAGACATGGGCTACTAAATCAGCCAAGTGAAAAGATAGAACACTGTGAAAGAAGGTAGAAGATATTGTTCTATCCCCAAACTAGAAAGTTCTATACTTATTGGAGATCTCTCAAAATTGGGGACAACCAATTTTTCTTTTGTGACCAAGAAGTGTTACAAAGATAACAAGGGGAAGTAACACTTCGCGGAGAGGAGGGGACCCTGTCAGCATCCCCAATAAGACCTTACAGGAGTAAGGAGTTAACACTAGGCTAGTAGAGAGACACCAGACAGGGAAGACACCGAGTACTATAAATAACCTCACTGGGAGACACATTTGTGTCAGACCAGAGGCCAACGAGTACGAATGAGCGAGGGCTTTCCCCAAGCAATTGGGTTGCTGGTCCTTACGA
The DNA here is from genome assembly GCA_963921405.1 of Cepaea hortensis. NCBI lineage: Eukaryota > Metazoa > Mollusca > Gastropoda > Stylommatophora > Helicidae > Cepaea > Cepaea hortensis. The sequence continues at coordinate 15,654,922 of OY992889.1, forward strand.
GTAACCGTGATATGCCAGGTTACTCAAACTCACCAGCCGGCGTGCTGGCAAGACCAGGCACGCAATAATAGCAACTGCACGGAGGGTAAAAGTGTCCGTGCTTGTCCACGCTATGTGTAGCGGGACAGACTGAATGGAGACGGTAGAGAGGTCGGACGTATCCTTGACCAATACGATAGCTTTCTAGGCCATAGGCAAACATAGGGCTTTATCATTTAGATTGTGTAATGCTAGCATCATCTATCATCACGTTGATGTATACATATTGTGTAACAATGATGAAACCTAACGCTTGTAGAGCCATTCACATGTCGGCTCTGAATAAATTGCATTCCTTTCGCAAATGTCATGAATTGTTATTTCGTGCAGTGCGAAAGTAGCGGAGTCTTGAAAGCTGCAGCGCACAAGTCGCTGACACATACCTAATGCAGAGATTGTAGACGTTGAAAGACGCAAGCTTATATAGAAAATACTTAACGTTAGCAAGCTTCACAGTTCCACTAAAAAAAAATGCCTATAAATGTACCTCCCTTCAATAACGTTCCTTTTAAAGTAGCTAACTTTAATAAGGTTCTCTTAAAATTAGTTAAATTAACAGCAGTTTCCATCAATGAAACTATTGCTTCCGTATTATTTGACGTTCCGGTGATGACCTCAAAGAGACTTTTGTTTGCCAATAGAGAGGATATTTTTCACGATATCTCTGGTAACATCGATTATTCCTGGAATGGTGCTGAAATTATTTATTTCTTATATTGTTCAGTGGACATTAAAATTAGCTTTTGTTTTCTAGGATAATTCAACGAACAATTCAATTACATCTTTTTTCTTCTTAAAGTAGATGGATATAACATTGCTGAAACCATAACACGATTCTTTCTCTATACATTGATATGACGTCGTACAGACCTGATTGTCCACACGTTAGAGGCGGCAGAACAACAGGAACAGAAACAGTAGGGAGGCAAGAAGAAGAGGAAGAAGAAGAAGAGGAAGAAGATGAAGAAGAAGAAGAAGAAGAAGAAGAAGAAGAAGAAGAAGAAGAAGAAGAAGAAGAAGAAGAAGAAGAAGAAGAAGAAGAAGAAGAAGAAGAAGAAGAAGAAGAAGAAGAAGAAGAAGAAGAAGAAGAAGAAGAAGAAGAAGAAGAAGAAGAAGAAGAAGAGGCAATGGCAGTAGAAGAAGAAGCAACAGCAGAATAAGAAGAATAGGAGAAAAGAAAGATTAGAAGTCAGCTGCATGTCTTTCGATGGACGTCGAAGTCAACCCCGGCATATTTTGACTGATTGTAATTTATTGGCAAGTTTACGTACTGTAGTTTACCACTGCTTTCGTAACGACCGGCTTTCATACCATTGCATTAACTTTCATGGAAAGGTATGAAAATCAATGCAATGGCAGTCTGCTGCTAAATTCCCCCCCCCCCTCCCCGTGTTTCGAAGTTTCGAATGCGTTGTGCGGGACTACGAATTGCGTTTGTGATCCCTTCGCCACAGAGCCAGCGAAGAAAAGGAGAAGAAACATAAACCTGGCTCAGGTATAACATAAACACGGCTCATGTATAACATAAACTTGGCTCAGGTATAACCATTAGTGAACTGCCAAATTTTAGCAGTGTCGCCACCCATTGTGGCCAACCGCCGCAGAAAGGCCCATGACAGCCGGATCGTAAAGCATCATGAAATATATTCTTAATTCAGGAATCAAATAGGTGTCGAAAAGCAGCTGTAATTTTCAAGGTGTATGCTTCAACGAAATGCAAAAACTTCTTGGAAAGTAGAATAATGTATAAGCCAGCCTCTGTAGTTCTTAGGTTTTGGCATCCTTTATTGACTTCTGGTACACAAGAAAGGGCAGTTCCAAGTCGGCATGTCAAATTGTATCAAAATCATGGCCATGTCACTTAGTTTACTTTTCTGTATAAAAAGGTATGATGTTATCTCAAAAATCTTTTACATGGTTCCTTTTACATTATCATTTTTTTTTCTTTTGCTTAAAACAACCCCTAACTCTTTCCTCACACATATTGAGTGTCTAAATAATTGACGGATTCGGCTAAAACCAGATGGAATCAATCGTTCATCATGGACCGTGCGTCTTGCTTGGTCGCTGGCTAGATGGCTTCTATGTCGCACGTCGATTGTTGTCAACGTACGTAGTTGCCGTCTCGTCATCTTAGACATCTCTATCGTGCTCGTCAGTGCGCCTATTACTAATACCAAAATTGCACAGGAATTAACTTTGCTATTTAATCTTCAAACCAGGGCCATTCCATTTCGAACCACGACCGTCAACCGTGCAATTACTATAACAGACGCTCTGTTATAAAATGGAAGTGAGTTATTTTTACACCTGTGCTAAAACACACTGCCATTTTTTATTGAAATATGTTTATTTATTTCAAAGAAAAACGTAATTATCCAAAATGTCTACCGCAGCTGCTGGTAGTTCATCTCATGTCGAACAGGTCAAGGTATATTAACCCGCCAAAGAGAGCCGCAAAAAAAAAAAAAGCTGGAATGAGCTCTGATTCCTAAAGGGGACAAAAATATTCTACAGAGATCTAAACAGAGCTTCGCCATTGGTTATGACGTCATAGCCCCAAGCAAGAAAAGAGAGGCTTTAAATATGGCGTGGAGACCGGCGTAAGGCTAGTGTATGGAAAAACATTCAACAAGCGTTAAAACAGAAGACGGCCCACTGGCGGCATGGTATCCTCTACTAAACCATCCATCTTAAGATTAGCAAATCGAATAGAGGAAGCGAGAACTACAGGCCTATAAGCAGCCAGCCACTTGGAAACCCAAAACCGAGTCTGGAGCCTGAAATCTGCTGACGTTATGTTTGAAGAAAACATTCAATTATATTGAAGGTAATGGCTAGATCCAACTAGATCCAGACCTGACTTTTGATTGAAGCACCTGGAAAACTATTCCAAAAGCAACTACCTGCAAGAAGTTCCACTAAACATTTAGGACAGGTAACATAGAGAACTTATTCTTACACCTGAGGGTGGAGAACTGAAGCCACGATCCTATTAGTACCTGGAACAGATCAACACTCTAGGGAAATTTAATAAGCATAATTGAACTGTTTGCCACAGGGATCCAGGAACCTTGAAATAAATCAACCTGAGTGTATACACAGTTTCAGACGTAACCTCCCATGGAGATGTATCGTAAGTATCAATGAGGAACTGGAAGCTTGATGTTAGTGAAATGTATGCTTGAGGCATCAATGTTATATATATATATATATATATATATATATATATATAATATATATATATATATATATATATATATATATATATATATATATATATATATGGAATAGGCAGAAAAAGCAGCGGCTGCAGCAGGATGTGACAATAACATGGTCATCCACATGTAAGGTCTTGTTGTTCATTACTTTATGTTGGCCACTGACATATGCCTGGGTCATTGACATTGAGGTGAGTGACCTGTAGCGGGGCGATGAGAAAAACAACCAGCCCTGAGAAATAATGGTGAGGGTAGATGGAGACCCCCAGGGTGGATGGGGTGAGAGAAGGATACGAGATGGATGTCCTTGTAAGGTATGTGCAACGTGTTGATGTTTAGTACGTTTCTTCTCGCAGGAGCTTAATATACCTATTTGTTTCCAGTTCATATATATATATATATATATATATATATATATATAAACACATATATATGTGTGTGTGTGCGTGTATGTATGTATGTGTGTGTGTGTGTGTGTGTGTGTGTGTGTGTGCGTGTGTGTGTGTGTGTGAGTGTGTGTGACCTCTTTTATTGATTTGGATTGTATGTTCATGAACTTAATTATCAATAACTCAATTTATGATTCTTAAATTATGAAAAGGAGGTTACTTCATCTTTTGAGAGTTTTTTTTTTTCTTGTCGTTGTTACGTTGTTTAATTAAACACACCCTAGATATTAATTAATTAGCTGAGAGAGAAGAGGCAAGGAACCACCAAAAGGAAATTGTTATTCAGGGAAACTTTTCGTTGTTTTCCTGAAGGAATTTCTTGGTTCTCGAGATTCTAGTTATGGACTCAAGCATTTGAGCCATTGAAAGTTAAGATAATTAGAATGTGCAGGAAAACATTTAGAAAGAGCAACTTTAGTATCGTCTATCTCTTTGGGGTTGTCCCAACGTTATCCTACAGTGATGATATTGATGATGATGATGATAGTGATGATGTGTGATACAGTTGTCTGACTCACCGGGTCGCTGTACGGACACACCTGAGCCAACGTCTGCACGACACACATGACCCAAATAAACCACACAATGTCAAGGTTTCTCACATATTCCCCCATCTTGTAGCTGCACTTGTATCTGATCACACATTTAAGTAAAGTGAACAATTTTACATTGTCTGGAAATTCTAGAATTCCTTATTGTGTTATCTACACATTTATCTGGCCTTACTTTGTGTATTGTTTTCTATAATTTGTTACTGTGTTATCTACACCTTTATCTGGCTTTACCTAGTATATTGTTTTCTTATTGTTTTCCATTGTTCCTCGTAAACATTCCACTCGCATATATATCACACAAGGAGAATCTCAGCACAGTTCTGCTCACCAGCCAGGATGCAAACCTGTATTCCCGAGGCATAAATGCTTTACATATTCTTGTGTGTGTAAGTTTTCTAATTCTGAAATTGTACCACATGGTCAGCCTACTGGATATTCACTGTCCCATGTCCAATTAGGGAAGTAGTTTTACCGTATGAAACATACAAATTGGTCTTTATGTGAGAAGGCTAGATGTTATCTCCACAACCTCAGGAATAGATGCATATACCAACGTTTTATTATCGTTAACAAATCACTACCGCTTTCGTCGAGAATGGAATCAGGTCTGTTTGAGCTAGACATGGACGTCGTATATCTAAGTCAGTCCGCCCATGTTGCACTTTGAGGAAAATCCGTTGACTATGAGTTGTGAATACGGACATCTTTGACCGTGTACGACTGTAGAGTTGTGCTGATAGGAAACATTCCTTGTACTTATCACCATCATCACTATGATGGTCAAGTTAATCTTGTTATTCATTGCTGTCCTGTATCTTCACGGTCCATTGACACCGACGTCTTTTAGTTCATTGATACTGTCTACCTACATGTAAGGTCTTCCAGTCCATTATTTGATGTTGTCCACCCACACGTAAGGCCTTTCTGTCCATTACATTCTGTCCACTATTTATATTGGCCATCCACATGTAAGGTCTTGTTGGTCATTACTTTATGTTGGCCACCAACATGAAGGTCTTCCCGTCCATTACTTGATGGTGTCCACCAACAGGTAAGACTGTCTTCCAGTCCATTACTTGATGTTGTCCACCCACATGTAATGTTGTCTTCCTCTTGCACGTTTCATCCCACTTTAAACTCCATCACATTACTTTTTTTCAAAATCCAAAGGAATTAATAAAGGTAGTGATCAGTTAAGTAAGTGTCCATGGTTTTGTCTCGTAACTAGAAGTTAATATAACCTTGCTAACAAATTGTTTAATATCTATAAGAAAATGGAACAATGCCAAAGGACATGGAAGCTATCCATATATCACTGTACAGTGATAAACCAAAGTTAGCGTTCATCACATATAGTAATACGTTATCATCATCATCATGTGCCATGCCGATGAGCCTAAGCGGTGATGTTTCGCCATCTCACTCAATCATCAGATTAGTTGATCAGCTCAGTGTTCTTGTCTCGACCATACCACGTGGCCAAGTCAGCCAGGTATTTACTTCTCTGCCTTTCCCTTATTCTCTTCCCCTCAATCTTGCAAGTTGTCACCAAGTTATCCAATTTATTTATTCTCATAACTTGTCCATAAACTTGTGACTGTCTATGTCTAATTTTTCTTACAGTTTACTATTTTTAATTTGTGTCTTGTAGGACTTGGTCATTGATTTTTTTTATCTATCCATGATATTCTTGGCATTTTTCTCAGAAAGCATATTTACTCAGTTCACAGATGTTTTTCAGCTTTTCTGCTCATTGTCCACGATCCTCATCCATACAAAAGTGCAGGTTCTAAGTAGCACATCAATACTATTTTACTCTTTGCAAATGACTTCTTTTTTTTTGGGGGGGGGGGGGGGGGGGGGTCAGAGTGTTTTCCATCTTGAAAAAAAAAAAAGAAGCACCCTTTAATAAGGCGATTCTCGTTAGAATTACTTAAAAGCATCTGCCATCAGATATTATAACTGTTCCAAGATAATTGTACCATAATAACATAATATTAAAATAAGATACCTGTCAGGGTGTTGGGAGTGTAGGTACAGGACATAGGGAGGTCAAGGGACAGAATAGAATCAGAATGATATAGTTAAGGACATGCATGACATAGGTAAGGACATCGACCGTATAGTCGATAGAATAGAGAGAGGACATAAGTCAGGACACAGAGTGGTCATAAGACAGGACATCTACAGGACAATAGATAGAGTGGAGACAGGACTTAGGTGGGGACACAGACGTGTCATAAACAGGACACTGACGTGATAGGACAGAGTGATAGGAGGGGACATAAGTTCGCGGGACACTGCCCTGAACAGACTAGACGTCATTACACTGAATAACCTAACCTAACACGGACGGACCACAGTACTACGTAACTGCAAGGACAGCACGGGGGTCACGAACGGCACGGGGTCCAAGGACCACGAGTCCAGCCGACCAGCTTGAGAACGTCAGACGGGACGCAGACAGTTTCAGGGGAAGGACGTTGTGTTTTCTAGAGCGGGTGTATAGCTTTGCGAGAGTGCTAGTTTGAAGATAGCGAGTGTAGAATCTGTATAATTGACTGTGTGCTATACGGGTGTGTATTGCGGTATTTGTGTATATATTTATAATGAATTCACCACCTGTGTGCACATTGTAATATGATCAGGTTCGCCTGAATAAAGGGTGAGAATAACCTTATGTACGACTGATGTTTTCTTGAGTGCGTAAGAAGAAGTTTAGAATGCCTGTGCGCGCGTGATGCGCTGACAATACCTTTATTTATAGATTCCAGGACAAGTTGTATAAATGAATAAAGAGGTACACATTAACATGGAAACCACGATAGTGAAGTGGTTAGCAGGTTTGCCTCTCGGCGCGGTGAGGATGTGTTAGAATCTACATTGAGGTGGATATATTTGTTGTTCAATGACCTGGGATGCCGCGTGGCCAGCATCTACCCTAGGACCAGGGTGTGCTCTGATTACTAAAGGCTGACAACATTATATTGTAAACATCACTCACTGAGTGTCGATTGCCCTGTCAATATTTCCAACATCTCATGATGAACAGTACAAGAACCAACGGCAAATTACATCATTAAAGAACGCCTATTTACGGACGATCAAGCACTAATTGCAAAATCAGGAGAAAAACTACAAGTGTACTTGAATGGACTAAACGAAGAGTGGATGGAACATAACCAAGCTTGAACAATGACAGAAGAAGAGAAACGAAAAATTACAACAATTGACATTAGATCCTGATTAGAATACTCAACGTATCAAGAAGAGAGAAAATAAGAAATGATGAAATCAGAACTACATTAGTGGTAATAGAAGCGCTAGATTTCATTAGAAAACAGCAAGTGAAATGGTTTGGCGATATAACTAGACTACCAACTAACAGTATACCACAACAAGAAATGATGTACAAGCCAAATGGACCCAGAAAAAGAGAGCGATCATCTAAATGATGGACAGAGGGAATAACAGAATACTTTGGATTCTGGATATATGAAGCCCACAATCGAGCACTTTCCCGCTGTTTATGCTTCACCTCGACACCGCAAGGTACAAGTGAAACAACATAAGAGAGAGAAAGAGAGAGAGAGAGAGAGAGAGAGAGAGAGAGAGAGAGAGAGAGAGAGAGAGAGAGAGAGGAGAGAAAGAAAGAGAGAGAGAGAGATAATGAGAGAACATCAACGTAAGGTTAGGATGTAGTATAACAGAATATACGGTGAAGGCATAGGGCAGAAACTTTTTTTTTGGGTGCATATCCTTTACAGGACATCGCTGTCAACATCTGCATGTTGATTTCTGGGCAAGATTACGCTCAGTAGTTTGCCACTGCTTTCTGAGCGGCCCGCTCACATACCCCGTAATTTACTGACGCGATTCGAACCACTGCTGATTCTCACCGTTGTCACGTTACTTACGAGAGTATACGAGATTACGGAGAAAAGTCGCTAACCTCTAGGCCAGGAAGCCGGCGGGCAGAAACTGCTAGTGATATATTACTCTTAACCTTCACTTTGATGACAGCACATGATGGTGATGATCTACTGAAGGTAGAATGTAGTCAGCACAATGGCACTCACCTGGTTAACTTGGTGTTCTTGGTTCAGGGGAACAAGTGGCTGCCCAATCGTCCTTATATACACTGGGAGAAGATATGGCCAGGCACGATTTCCAAGTGATTAGATGATTTTAAAAACAAATTTAAAAAATAATTTCGTCATAATGCTGTGCAATTTGAAAGACTTGTTTCTTTTCCTGGTAGATTATGACCCGGTGTGAACTATAGCATATGTCCTCGCAAAATGCTTTATCGGCAAATCTCTGACTACCTTTGATAAGACTTCGTTGATATGATTTTGTGAAAACTGGTAGTTCACCGTGACATTACAAGGCATTGTGCATGTCCCTTTCAGAACATTACAATCAACCCCATGTTGATTTTCTGGGTAGTTGTACGTTCTCTAGTTACAGTAGTAACCTAATACCGATGTAGGCACTGAACCACCTACCCCTTCCAGGGAATAGGAAGATCATTGGCGAGCTCTCTTATCCTTTCCAATAAGTCGACGTCTTCACCGTGACATAGTCTGGAGTAAAACGTGAATTAACTCAAGGAGTGTACTTGACATGTGGAGGAGTGCTAGGTATATAGTGCTGGTGCCACGTTTGTACAGAACACTTGAACACTTGACACTGGGGGGGGGGGGGGAGGTCAATGTCACACCGGCTGCGTGTACGTCACAGAACATGTTCTGGTGTCTGTGTTAGATTCCCCACATAGAACATGTTCTGGTGTCTGTGTTAGATTCCCCACATAGAACATGTTCTGGTGTCTGTGTTAGATTCCCCACACATAACATATTCTGGTGATTGTGTTAGATTCCCCACATAGAACATGTTCTGGTGTCTGTGTTAGATTCCCCACATAGAACATGTTCTGGTGTCTGTGTTAGATTCCCCACATAGAACATGTTCTGCGGATGTGTTAGATTCCCCACATAGAACATGTTCTGGTGGCTGTGTTAGGTTCCCCATATAGAACGTGTTATGGTGATTGTGTTAGATTCCCCACATAGAAAATGTTCTGGTGATTGTGTTAGATTCCCCACATAGAAAATGTTCTGGTGATTGTGTTAGATTCCCCACATGGAACATGTTTTGGTGGCTGTGTTAGGTTCTCCACATGGAACAAGTTCTGGTGGCTGTGTACACTCTGGAAAATGTAGTGCCTACTGATTTCCAAATGATTAGATTAAAATACAAGGACAGTAGCTGATGTTAAAAGATTTACAACGTTGGCAAAAAGTAATTTACACTATAGATAATAACCGTTGTGAACTATGACATATGTGTCCTTGGCTTTGGGAAAGAATTCCATCATTGACACATTTTCGTCTACCTTTGATAATACTTGATGGACTTGTATTCGGGTAATACCGGGAAGTGTCAGACCCTACACACTGATGCAACTAAGTCTAAATATGAAAACAAAATAACAAAACATATAATTGGTTAGATGAAGACACTGTATGAGAACTTTCAGACTACTTAGAGAATTGTTACCGAATCTGTCTGGACAATAACACTCTGCAGTGTTGTAATTCCTTATTGCTTTACTACTTAACGGCCACAAGCTCGCCATGTTTCATGACCGATGTTGATGATGCAGATGTTGTCAAGGCCCTTTGGGATCGTCTGTATATTATGGAAGAACAGATACTGCAACATTGTCTGGAGAGACTGATGTAGCAGAGAATGTGCCGGGGATCTGGCTGACACTCAGTACTCCAAAGAATGACCAGACGTACACATAATCAGATTGGAACTGGTACCATTAGTATTGGAATTTTATTTTATTTTTTTTGGTTGTTGACGATGAAGACGATGAAGAGCCGTATGGGAGTATCCGTTGTGTTGTTTCTTGACTCAGCGCAACTCTTTGGGCACATTATATGAAATATCCCTGGCAATAACAATATAAATAACCCACATAGACGTGTGTATTATATAGTATACTATACGTGGTATATAGCCGGTCTCTCTGGCCGAGGGGTTACAACACTTTCTACGTAATCCCGTTTATCACACAGAGTCTCGTAGCGGGCGAGAACTGGGAGCGGTTCGTCCCCCGCTGGTGACTTGCGGGATAACTGAGCCGTTCGGTCAGAAAGCAATGGCAAACTACTGAGCGTAATCTTGCCAAGAGATCAACAGACAGCTGAAAGATGCTGCTGTTGACAGCGATGTCCTGTAAAGGATATGCGAATTAAAAAAAAAACAAAAAAAAAACGTTGTATATAGTGTGATATATAGTATACGATATGTGTATATTATATAATATATGAGATATATAGTATACTATATGTGGTCTATTGTATAATATATGTGGAATATTGTATAATATATGAGATACATAATTGTCCAACACCATCAGCATGCCATGGGTGATCTGGTCAATATCCGGCCAGCAGTCTTCACCTCGCCAGTCGTGTCCTTTGACTTCATGATAGGTTCAGCTGGATCGACCTGCCATACATCGACTTTGTACTGGCTCGTTACCGGTGCTGGACACCAACATGGAAAACCATCACATGTAGGACGTGGAAGAGAGTCACAACTTAGCGTCCTTGTGCAAACAACAAGTTTATTCATAGAGTTGTATCAGCCAGCCATTCACCGCCCTCATGCTCAAATAACAGAAGAGGGCAGAGGGCGCCATAGATTTAGCTCGAATTTGCTGGTCTTACTATGTATATATATATATATATATATATATATATATATATATATATATATATATATATATATATATATATATATATATATATAGCTATCTTAGTGCTGGTCGATCCCTGTCTCTTTAATCAGGAACCATCAATGTTCTGATCAAGCCATTCTGACCTTTACTACGTCCAAAGTATTCCAGATGTAAAGCTGTTTGTGTGCCTTGTTTCTTCTATCCACAGATTATTTAGAATGCCTGTATGTTTACTCCTCTTTGGCCACATTATTAATAGAATATTTCTATGACATGTAAGCTGAAAGTTGCCTTTGATTGTCTTTAGTGATTACGAAGTGGTTTACCAACACTCAGTACTCAGAAGCAGACGGACACATATTCAGAATAACTGGAACTGTTAGCAAATGGACGCTTCGCTGTTTCCTGAAAATGAAGATGGAGCGCGAATGAGAATGTTCTGAATGTTGATATACCAGTTCTTGACAATACAACAGCTTTGGCAAGACACTATAACTTTTCAATAACAGCAACATTTCCTTGCTTACACCGGAAATTCCAGCATGTCACTTAACACATACAACAGCTGCAAAAATAAGTTAAAAATGTTCCATGACAACACCATTTTCTTTTGCTACACAGCGATACCTGTAATATCATTGATCACATACAACAATTGTGGCAATACATTATAACGTTTCAATAAAATTAATATTTCTTTGGCTACACGGTTAGTCCTGTTATATAATTTACCACATACAACAGCTGTGAGAATACATTATAACTGGTAAATGACAGAAACAGTTTGTTTTGTCATATCATGCTATTTTTATGCCTGCCACGTGACCAGGTGTTATGATTGACACCGAGACCGGGCCAGCTAGACAGGAAATGACATTCTCCCGCCAGGTGACAACAACTTTGCAGAACCTCGCTCCCATAACAACGTTCCGGAAGACATTCTCGATCGTAAGCAAGATGCCCCGCATCCGATACACTCATTTGAAGATCATCCGCCACAGCTTACACACATATTCTCTTTGTCCTTCATTTTCCTCTCTTCCCAGGCATATACCCTTTCATTATTGTTCTCTCCAAACTTTCGTGACGTTTCAAGAGACCAAAATATTTTAATTTTCTTTGTTTTATCATGTTTAATAGATAACATTCTTCAATATTCATCTCTTGAAGTATGCATGCATTTGTTCTTTTTCTTTACCCAAGATATTCTTAGAACTCAAACTGGTCTATAATATTTATATTCAAAGGCATTTACAAGGGGCTTCTCATAAGTCTTTAGCCTGACCATGAAGGAGTAGGCAGAGGAAATTGAAATTTGGCACATGTATAGCTCATTCAATTTATAATGGACATATGAATTATTAATTTCCCTTCTCAACTGGTTTTCCCGATATAGTGTATGGCACAACACATCATATTGACTAGATGTGCACATCCAACGGTTTGTCAGAACAATGGAGACATCAGACGCCAGGACTGTGATAAAATTCTTGATGTTACAGAGTAAAACACCTACCGAAATACACAGGGAGATGGGGCCAGTGTTTGAGGAAGTCTGCCCTTCGAATCCTTCTGTAAAAAATTGGTGTTTGCAGTTTAAGTGTGGCCGTTCCCAAGTTGTAGATCTGCCAAGACCAGGACGACCGTCCTCAGAGTGCAATGATGCAAATGCTGCAAAAGTGAAGAAAATCATAGACCAGGATGGGAAAATGACAATTGCAGAGATATCGGGTTCAGCAAAACTGAGTAAGAGTACAGATTTAAGATTTTGCACAACAGACTGAATATGAGAAAAGTGTGTGCCCCGCGCCTGCTTACATGTGAAAAGAAACAAACACGGGTTGATTGCTGTGGCCAGTTACTCATCATGTGACGGTCGAGAAACATGTAAAAGACAATGGGGACGGTAGATGAGACTTGGATTCACCAAATCGTAAAAAACAGCTGAAAGGAATACATAGCAAACGTTATCTCCCCTATCATTCCTTCATTCATTCATTACCATGTCCTTTGCAGAATCTTGCACCCATAACAAACTTTCGGAATACTTCTCGATCATAAGCAAGATGTCCCGCGTCCGATACACCCATCTGGAGATCATCCGCCACATCCTGTACCCATCTTCTCCATGGCCTTCCTCTTCCTCTCCTCCCAGGCACATACCCCTCCATAATTGTTCTCTCCAAACATTCGTGACGTTTCTTCAGGTGACCAAATATTTTAATGTTCTTTGTTTTATCATGTTTAATTGACAACCTTCTTCAATACTCATCTCTTAAAGTAAGCATGCATTTGTTCTTTTCTTTACCCAAGATATTCTTAGAACTCAAAGTGGTCTATAATATTTATATTCAAAGGCTTCTCAAGGGGCTTCTCATAAGTCTTTAGTCTGACCATGAAGGAGTTTTTTTTTCTTTTTTCCCCCATATCCTTTACAGGACATTGCTGTCAACACCAGCATCTTTCAGCTGTGTGTTGATTTCTTGGCAAGATTACGCTCAGTAGTTTGCCATTGCTTTCTGAGCGGCCGCCTCACATACCCCGTAAGTTACCGATGCGATTCGAACCAATGCTGATTATCACCGTCATCACGTTACCCACGAGAGTATACGAGATTACGGAGAAAAGTCATAACCTCTAAGCCACGAAGCCGGCCATGAAGGAGTAGGCAGAGGAAATTGAAATTTGGCACACGTATAGCTCATTCAATTTATAATGGACATATGAATTATGAATTTCCCTTCTCAACTGATTTTCCCGATTTGATGCATGGCACAACACACCCTATTGACCAGATGTGCACATCCAACGGTTTGTCAGAACAATGGAGAAATCAGACGCCAGGACTGTGATAAAATTCTTGATGTTACAGGGTAAAACACCTACAGAAATACACAGGGAGATGGGGCCAGTGTTTGAGGAAGTCTGTCCTTCGTATGCTTCTGTAAAAAATTGGTGTTTGCAGTTTAAGTGTGGCCGTTCCCAAGTTGTAGATCTGCCAAGACCAGGACGACCGTCCTCAGAATGCAATGATGCACATGCTACAAAAGTGAAGAAAATCATAGGCCAGGATAGGAAAATGACAATTGCAGAGATATCGGGTTCAGAAAAACTGAGTAAGAGTAAAGTTTTTAGAAGTTTACACAACAGACTGAACATGAGAAAAGTGTGTGCCCCGCGCCTGCTGACATGTGAACAGAAACAAACACGGGTTGATTGCTGTGGCCAGTTGCTCATCGTGTGGCGGTCGAGAAACATGTAAAAGACCACGGGGACGGTAAATGAGACTTGGATTCACCAAATCGTAAAAAAACAGCTGAAAGGAAATCGTCTTGACAGTGACGAAGATGTCATACTGCCTTGTGATAACTGGTTTAGTTCGAATTATAGGTTGTTGTATTCTGAAGGTCTTTTCAAGGTCACGCCGAGATGGCATAAATGCATAAATTCTGGTGGTGGCTACATTGAGAAGGAATAAGCACTGTGACAAATTTCAGTTTTCTCCGCTTATTCCTTCAAGGTCAGACTAAAGACTTATGAGAAGCCCCTTGTATACGCTGTGCAGATATTTCACTTAGATGTTAGCCAGAGTTTCAGAGTACAATTACAAAGTACACGTGTGTGCTTGCCAAAAACAACAATATTTCTTAAAGATTATCTGGTCCTTCATTAGGCAGATAATTGTTAAGGCCTAACAGATAATATAGTGTACGATTTTATACAATTTTAAAAGTTATGTATGGATTAATACAAGAGAGTAATAGCAAATAAAAAGTTTGTTTGATTGCATGATTACAGGAAACCTGCCACTAAAAGAGGCACTTAAAGTAAATTGTGACAATTAATTTTAACAATAATTAGTCACTGTATCTATTATTTGAATACATAGCTAAAGGTATCTCCCCTTTCATTCATTCATTCATTCATTCATTAGCATGTCCTTTGCAGAATCTTGCTCCCATAACAACCTTTCGGAAAACTTCTCGATCATAAGCAAGATGTCCCGAGTCCGATACACTCATCTGGAGATCATCCGCCACATCCTGTACCCATCTTCTCCGTGGCCTTCCTCTTCCTCTCATCCCAGGCATATAACCCTCCATAATTGTTCTCTCCAAACTTTCGTGACGTTTCTTCAAGTGACCAAATATTTTAATGTTCTTTGTTTTATCATGTTTAATAGACAACCTTCTTCAATATTCATCTCTTGAAGTATGCATGCATTTGTTCTTTTCTTTATCCAAGATATTCTTAGAACTCAACCTGGTCTATAATATTTATATTCAAAGGCATTTACAAGGGGCTTCTCATAAGTCTTTAGTCTGACCATGAAGGATGTTTTTTTTTTTTTTTTTTTTTTTTTTTTTGCATATCCATTACAGGACATTGATGTCAACACCAGCATCTTTCAGCTGTATGGTTATTTCTTGGCAAGATTACGCTCAGTAGTTTGCCATTGCTTTCTGAGCGGCCATTTCACATATCCCGTAAGTTACCGATGCAATTCGAACCTGTGATGATTCTCACCGTCATCACGTTACCCACGAGAGTATACGAGATTACGGAGAAAAGTCATAACCTCTAAGCCACGGAGCCGGCCATGAAGGAGTAGGCAGAGGAAATTGAAATTTGGCACACGTATAGCTCATTCAATTTATAATGGACATATGAATTATGAATTTCCCTTCTCAACTGATTTTCCCGATTTGATGCATGGCACAACACACCCTATTGACCAGATGCGCACATCTGTTTGTCAGAACAATGGAGAAATCAGACGCCAGGACTGTGATAAAATTCTTGATGTTACAGGGTAAAACACCTACAGAAATACACAGAGAGATGGGGCCAGTGTTTGAGGAAGTCTGTCCTTCGTATGCTTCTGTAAAAA
Organism: Cepaea hortensis; assembly: GCA_963921405.1. Lineage (NCBI taxonomy): Eukaryota > Metazoa > Mollusca > Gastropoda > Stylommatophora > Helicidae > Cepaea > Cepaea hortensis. The sequence continues at coordinate 15,670,833 of OY992889.1, forward strand.
ATTGGTGTTTGCAGTTTAAGTGTGGCCGATCCCAAGTTGTAGATCTGCCAAGACCAGGACGACCGTCCTCAGAATGCAATGATGCACATGCTACAAAAGTGAAGAAAATCATAGGCCAGGATAGGAAAATGACAATTGCAGAGGTATCGGGTTCAGCAAAACTGAGTAAGAGTACAGTTTTTAGAATTTTACACAACAGACTGAACATGAGAAAAATGTGTGCCCCGCCGCCTGCTGACATGTGAACAGAAACAAACACGGGTTGATTGCTGTGGCCAGTTGCTCATCGTGTGGCGGTCGAGAAACATGTAAAAGACAATGGGGACGGTAGATGAGACTTGGATTCACCAAATCGTAAAAAAACAGCTGAAAGGAAATCGTCTTGACAGTGACGAAGATGTCATACTGGCTTGTGATAACTGGTTTAGTTCGAATTATAGGTTGTTTTATTCTGAAGGTCTTTTCAAAGTCACGCCGAGATGGCAGAAATGCATAAATTCAGGTGGTGGCTACATTGAGAAGGAATAATCACTGTGACAAATTTCAGTTTTCTCCGCTTACTCCTTCATGGTCAGGCTAAAGACTTACGAGAAGACCCTTGTATGCGCTGTGCAGATATTTCACTTAGAACTTAGATATTAGCCAAAGTTTCAGAGTACAATTACAAAGTACACGTGTGTACTTGCCAAAAACAATGATACTTCCAAAAAATTGTACTGTTCCTTTATTAGGCAGATAATTATTTAGACCTATCACTCTTGTAAGATAATATAGTGTACGAAATTATACAATTTTAAATGTTATGTATAGATTAATACAAGAGTAAAAGCAAATAAAAAGTTTGTTTGATTGCATGATTACAGGAAACCTTCCGCTAAAAGAGGCACTTAAAGTAAAATGTGACAATTAATTTTAACAATAATTAATCACTGTATCTATTATTTGAAAACATAGCTAAAGTTATCTCCCCTTTCATTCAGTCATTCATTCATTAGCATGTCCTGTGCAGAATCTTGCTCCCATAACAACCTTTCGGAAAACTTCTCGATCATAAGTAAGATGTCCCGCGTCCGATACACCCATCTGGAGATCATCCGCCACATCCTGCACCCATCTTCTCTTTGGCCTTCCCCTTCCTCTCCTCCCAGGCATATACCCCTCCATTATTGTTCTCTACAAACTTTTGTGACGTTTCTTCAAGTGACCAAAATATTTCAATTTTCATTGTTTTATCGTCTTTAATAGCCAACTTCTTCAATATTCAGCTCTTGAAGTATGGATGCATTTGTTCTTTCCTTTACCCAAGATAGTCTTAGAACTCGTCTATAACGTTTTTATTCAGAGACATGTAAGCGCTGTTCAGCTTGTTTAGTAAGTGTCCAGGTCTCACAGGAGTATGTTGCAATGGGAAAGATGTATGCTCTTAAAATTCTATTTTTTGTAGTTCTGTCTGTCCCATTCCATAATTTATTCAATTGTTGTAGTCTTTGAAGAGCAATTGATAGTCGTCGTTTAATTTCTTTCATTGTGTCACCATTGTTGGTAATTAATGACCGAAGATATTCAAAATTTTACACCACCTCCAATTTGTGCTCATTAACATATATTTCTTTCTCCATAGTAATTGTATCTATATGCATTATCTTTGTTCTTTGCTATGTTCAGATATAAGTTGTGATTTTTACTATTCAATAGGGTTGAGGCTATTAGGTTTTCTATAAACATTCTGTGATGTGGATAGCAATACTATATCATCAGAATACCAAATCTCTCATTATATTTTCGGTGTACAGGTTAAACAAATAGGGTGACAGCACACATCCCTGGCGGACTCCTTGCTTGATGTCAAACTAATCTGATCTATTCTAACCGCTGCTTGTTGGTCTAGATAGAGCATTCTCATGAGTTGTATTACATATGGTGGAAAGCCCATATTCCTCATGATTTCCCAAAGTTTCTGATGTTGTACACAGTGAAATGCCTTTGAATAATCAACAAAACACGAGAATAGGTTTAAACTAAATTCTCTGCACTTCTCTATTAATAAACGCATGTTGAGAATGCGATCTCTTATTCCTCTTCTTTGTCTAAATCCAGCTTGAACCACGTTAATTTCTTCTTCCATTTTCTTAAGAAGACTTCTCATTACTATTTTTAGTAGAATTTTACTTGCATGACTGATTAGGGCAACAGTTCTATAGTTGGTGCATAATTTCAGGTTGCCCTTTTCTGGTATTGGAATGAAGATAGTTCTCTTCCAATCTTTTGGCCACATACCATATTTCCATATCTTTTTACACAATGCTTGATAGATTTGTATGTTTTTTTTTTTTTTTTTTTTTTGCATATCCTTTACAGGACATCGCTGTCAACATCAGCATCTTTCAGCTGTATCTTGATTTCTTGGCAAGATTACGCTCAGTAGTTTGCCATTGCTTTCTGAGCGGCCGGCTCAGTTATCCCGCAAGTCACCAGCGGGGGTCGAACCGCTCCCAGCTCTCGCCCTGCTACGAGACTCTGCGTGATAAACGAGATTACGGAGAAAGTGTTGTAATCCCTCGGTCAGAGAGACCGGCAGATTTGTATGCTGTCTTATAAAACTATTACTGCCCTATAATTGACAGCCCCGTGAACTTCAGGTCCAGGTCCAGTCACCAGCGTTCAACCAGTCTCTGCGGCGTTGGTTATATTTTTAGTGGTTCATGGTGCGTGATAAGTGTGTTTAGTTTTCTGCGCCAGTGATAGGTGGCTTTTCGATTGTGAAGCGTTTATTGGAATTCCCGTGAAGACATCGAACTGGCTATTAACTTAATTACCAGTTAATTGCCAGAAAAATATCAAGCCAGCTCGAGAAGCAAGGTGTTTTACCACCTACCCTGGGAGGGTACCGTCCAAAATGAGAAACCTGGACCAATGCAGCAGTTTTTGCTCATGATGTTTATGAAGATTTCCACTCAGGCATTGAAACCTTTGCTGCAGCGATTGACCTTGAGGACGCGTAAAAAAGAGTACCATTGGATTTTCTAATGCTTCAGCTTCTTGAACTCAAGATAAGTTTGTTCCTCCTTAGTTGGATCGCTGCAGCTCTCTTCCAATGGAAAGTAGTTTTTGGATGTGGCAGTTGGACTTCGGAACCAACAACAATATATCCTGGCCCACCTCAGGGATCACCATTATTTCCGGTGCTGTTCAACGCCTACACTGTGAGAATCACCAGCGAGCAGATCACTGGACCGGGAAGGCCATTGTCATATGCCGACGATGTTTTAGTGAATCGTCAGGGTAAGGATAGAGAGCAGGGTTGCTGTGGAACTGCAAACCGAACTCAATCGCATAAGTACTTGGTGTGCTGAAGCTGGGGCAATGATCAACGCAACAAAGGCAACAGTGACATGGTTCTCTTTGAATAATCATATTGTCAACACTCCAACATCAACTATTAATCTGTGTTCAGAGACCGTGGAAAGAACGCAGGCAATGAATTACCTGGGGATACGTTTTGATCGAAGCCTTGCTTATAATGAGCATATAGAACAGGTTATAACAAAGGCCAAGCGGGGGTTGGCTGCGATGCGGATGATAGCGGCAGAAAACTGTGATCAGCGCCATCTATGCCTCTTATATGAGAGGCTGGTCATGTCTGTTTTTGAATATGCGATAGCAATCCTGACTCTCAGCCGTAAGCATATAGAAAGGATGGAAAGGATACAAAATGAAGCTATGCGCATTATTCTTGGATGTACAAGAGATACAGCATGCAGGGCGATGCGTTACCTTCTTGATTTTCCAACCATTGAAGACAGAATACAAGTCTGCAGAGCTCACGCCTACCTCAGAGTTAACGCAAACAACAACATCCACTGCATAGTGAAATTAAGAAGGTGAAGGGCAGCAGGTTAAAAAGAGGAAGGTCGTGGATGGGTCAAGCCGAAGACATTCTACAACAGGTGTGCTCACTGGAGGACTTAGAACCTGGCGAGGAGTGGGTACAAGTGCCGACAGATTTCTGTACGTCCTTTTCAGTTTGCATCCAACTAGACAGAAATGTAGACAAGAAAATCCATTTGCTGTGGAGGCGGAAGTACAAGCGTTGATTTTCGAGAATTCGTTAGACGGTGATGCTGCCATTTACACAGATGGGTCGGTCGTCCAACGTGTGAGAAGCTCATGGGCCTGTACAGCCCAGGCTGGAGGGAGAACTGTGAAAGAGGACTCTGGTGCTTTTGTTGAGACCACAAGTAGCCTGACTATGGAAATCATGGCAGTAAGTAAAGCAATAACATGGCTCGAGACACAGACATTTACTAGGGCATGTTTGCTTAGTGACTCAATGAGCATGCTCAAGAGGATAGAGACGGAATGGATCCGAAGAGAGTGGTTGCTGTCTCTGGAGTGGTCTCGGCTGACAAAGATTAGTTTCATCTTCATGCCAGGGCATACAGGAGTACAAGGAAATGAGCGGCTGACAAGCTATCAGATAAGGCTACTGTGGAGGGCTGACGCACCATGGACCAGGCTGACATTCTGAATGCTCTGCGAGAAGTAAGACTTTTGCGAGAACCAAGTGATGACTGCAAATCTGCAACCATGGTCAGACTGCGAGAACAGCAAATTAAAAGAGGTGTGGCCAAACAAGAACACTACGCAGGAAGCCAAAGAAGACTGATAAACCAACGCAGAACTGCTGTCGTTAGCCGCTACGCGCTGCGGGATTTGCTGAGGAAGAGATCCGAGCACTTATGGACTGAATGGTTCGATTTGCAATGAGGATGATCTGTCGACTAACTAACTGACATAAAATTGTACAAAAATTAACAATTAAATTGCTCTTTATGTTTCCAAATTGAATGTTTCATGTAGAAATTTAATTGTTAATTTTTGTACAATTTTATTGTTGAAATTTTATTTTTTCCTTCAATCATAGTGACTTATTACATAAGATACATTTAATTTTCTGAAATACAGCTGTTGTTTGCATAGGGGACAGACGAACATCTCTAGTAGGTTGGGGATGTAAAATGACAAAGTGAGATATTTTCCCCATTTGGTTAAGGAATTTTCCTGCTTTTTAAAAGTTTGGCTGAAATTTGGCTAAAATATGGTTTGAAATTTGGCTAACCTTTTTACCTTTGGTTAACACATTTTCTTACTTGGCCAAGATGTTTTGCCATTTTGGTTAACAAAGTTTCCTACTTTTAATAAGTTTGGGTGAAATTTGGTCAAACTTTTCACATCTAGACAACAAAATTTCCCAGTTTTCATAAGTTTGGGTGAAATTTTGCCAAATTTTCACGTTTGGTTAAAAAAATTTCCTACTTTTCATATGTTTGACTGAGATATTTAAAAGTTTGGTTTGAAATTTGGCTAACCTTTTCACATTTGGTTAACACATTTTCTTACATAACCAAGATTTTTGCCGGTTGGTTAACAAAGTTTCCTGCTTTTCATAAGTTTGGGTGAAATTTGGTCAAACTTTTCACATCTGGACAACAAAATTTCCCACTTTTCATAAGGTTGGGTGAAATTTGGCCAAACCTTTCACATTTGGTTAAAATTTTTTCCTATTTTTCATATGTTTGACTGAGATTTTTATAAGTTTGGTTTGAAATTTGGCTAACCTTTTCACATTTGGTTAACAAATGTTCCTACTTTTCATAAGTTTGACTGAGATTTTTTATAAGTTTGTTTGAAATTTTGCCAACATTTTTCACTTTGATTAACAAATTTTCCTAGTTTTTTATAAGTTTGGGTGAGCTTTTTATAAGTCTGGCTTGAATGTAGCCACAATTTTTTCCTCTTTGGATAACAAATTGTATTACTTGACAAGATTTTTTGCCCTTCATTCTCTCACCACATGACAAATATATACACCGTAAACACTAAATATTCAACAACCAAGAAGTAATTATAATCTATATACCTGTTTATGTACAGTATTTCGGTACATTTTACAAGAATAATAATTAAAAACATGCATAATGTCATTATACGAAATGGATGATGTGATATGAGCCGGTATACATAGTATCGTCAAAACATGTTATTTTCACATATAGAGCTCTACAAATTGTATGTTGTTTCTGGGTTTCTTCATACCACTGTCTGAGTAGGTTGGTTTTTCCGGCTGATAGTCTGGTATGTATATGTCACTTGGTATGTAGTCATAAGACTGGTCTCCTGATTGAAGGGCTGACATCTAAGTATTGTAGACAACCGGGCCATCAATCATCTGAGTATCGGGCACATCAAACATCTGGCTTTTGGGCTCTTCACACATCTCGTTGCTGGTGTCACCACACATCTGACTGTAGCTGGGTTGAAAAATGGTGGTATAGTATGCGTCTACTTGGTGGCTTCGTTTAGTACCCTGTTTGACTTGAGTACTGTCTTGAGCTTGTTGGACTTGATTGCTTCGGTTGGTGTCTTGTTGCACATCAAACAGCTGGCTATTGGGCTCATCACACATCTGGTTGCTGGGTTCGTGGCACATCTGACTGTAGTTGGGTTGAAAACTGGCGGTATAGGATGCGTCTACTTGGTGGTTTCGGTTAGTTCCTTGTTTAACTTGAGCACAGCCTTGAGTGTTTTGGATTTGATTGCTTCTGGTAGTGCCTTGTTTGACTTCGTTACTGGCTTGATTAACTTGGTTGAGTCTGCCAAAGTCAGCTAGGATCTCTCGAAGCATGGCGATCATCTGTTCATATTCTTGCCGAGTAAGTGTCATTCCAATCTTAGTCGGGAAATTCTTGTCGGATTCACCGAAAAATCTACGGATGTGTGCCGAGCTCGTGCTTCTGTAGGATGAGACAAACACAACCTTATCACCACCGCTACGAGTCATGTAGACCCAGTTAGCAGGCACAGTCTTGAGGTCTGTAGTCATCTTCTGATCACAATGCTTGAGTGTTACCAGCCTCGGGTGTACATACTATTTTTTGAGCCACGCGTAAAACCGGTTTCAGCCAGTTTCTTAGGTCAAGCGGTTCAGATTACGCTGACGTGGCTGTTCGTATGGCGCGACTAAGCGTTCAACTACCCGCTCCTTGACCTGTTGTATGTTTGAGGTGGGTTGGAGAATGCGGGTCATGCTCAATGATGAAATAGATAGCGTAGAGGGCGCCGTGTTACTTGCGCTGTAGTCACTGTGAGCTATAGTCTGCGAAATCAGAATACCAGTGATATGCATATACAGTCTCCTCACACCCCTTGTAGTTTTCTTCGTATTGAGACCTGGTCAGCTATTAAAGACAGGACTGTAAGTATATTACAACCATTTTGTTTTTTTTATGTAGGTGTTTTAATACTCGTCCGCCAGTGTGGATTGACTAAAGGTTAAGGATGCCTGTGACGATGTTCGCTCGACATTTGGTGAGATGGATCTGGAGTATCCTGTTGTCGATTATAGTCGAGGATGCACTCCTCGATTCTATTCAGGCTTAATGTGATTATTTCTTGTTTGGTGAAGTTATGTTGAAGTACATCCCGCAGTCGAATCGTTACTAGGGTCGCAAAACTCCACCCTCACCATAATCACAAGAATGACTGAATGGATTCTCAGCTTCTTAATTTTGTGGGACATTAAGACACGCCATGCAATAGCTGTATTTTTCAGCTATTAGTATGCTCCACAGTTTGCTAATTAGGTATTCGTGGGCCTCGGAATCTTTAAAACGGATACGAATAGGGTACTTTATCAGTGTTTTAGACATGGATATTACAGATAATAGCTATGGGTCTGATATGCACTTTCTGTTACACAGTTCATATATTTATATCAATAATGGGTAAGTGGACCTCGTAGTGCACTTTCACTTTCCCCTACGACTACACATTACTACCTATATTATTACGGTACCACCATAGTGCTGTGTTCAAAAGTTCGAGTGCTAGCGCTATTCCATGTCGACCCAGCCTACAATACTATTGGAAGAAATGGCTTGTCTCTTCAGATATATGCGTCTAGCACCATATATCCCCTGTATTGTACTAGTATTGTTAGGTTACCCGTATGCCTACTTGGAGAAACCCAACGAAAATGTGAAAGCTTTAGCAAAAAGCCAACTTACCGTTAGAGACTTGTAACATTGTGAGCTGGTTGCTGTTCACTGAGACCGGTACTTCTAAACGGTGAATGATGGTCGTCTTATACACGCTATTTGCTGACGTAGGATGACACAGCAGAATATTGTTTGGACATGTCTAGTCATGTGACCGGATGCGTCTCCATCTTTGACCGGTTGAGTCATTAGTCACGTGTTTCGGATGTATACCAAAAGACAAATGACCGGCTACAGCGCCATCTTTGATCTGTTTTAGCCACGTGGTTGTACTCTTACACAGGTGATCGAGTGCGACACCATCTTTAACCGGTTTTAGTCACATGTTTCGACTGTATACCTTAGGCATATGACCGGAAGCATCGCCATATTTGATCGGCTGTGATCATCACCCAAGTGTCTCGGTTGTATCGTTATGCTGTCAGTACGCTCTGAATCATCCTCCAGTTTTCCCCAAAGACATGTCTGAACACGTTCACGTACGTGGTGTCTTTGATTTCTTGTGGAAGAATGTTCCACAAGTGAGCGGCAGAGTATGCTAAGCTTGTTTTATATAAGTCTATCCAAGGTTTAGGGACATGAAGTATATTTAGTCGATCGCTATGTCTTGCGTTATATTTAAACAATGGCCAAAGGTAGCTTGGAGCATTTTGAAATAGGATTTTGTGAATTAGTTTGGCCTTATTAAAAAGTAGTCGTTTGAGGAGTGGCAGTAACCGAAGACGTTTATGTAGGTTAGAATTGTCGTTGAGCTTTTCACCATTAATTAAACGCACTGCCCTTTTCTGGAGTGAATGTAGGCGTTTTGTTATTGATTTGGAACATCCATCCCAGATTGTGGAGTAATAATCAATATGTGTTTGTATGTGAGAAGTATAGAATATCTTTCTAGTGTTTTCATCAAGGAAATTTTTAATTTTGGCTAGTTGATATACTTTTTTGGCAATTTGTTTAATGAGAGCATGAACATGTGAGTTAAAGGTTAGATTTTGATCTATGATAAGACCCAGTGCCTTGTGCTCGGTAACACTTTCTATAGGCATGCTACCAACATGCAGCTGTAGAGTTCTCTGCGAGTTTAGCGTTTGAAGTCTTTGCCTGGTTCCTTTTAACATAGATTTTGTTTTAGAAATGTTGATTTGCATGCGGTTTGTATGACTCCAGTTAACTACCCTATTTATTTCCTGTTGCAATGATACTTCTAGCACAATACGATCAATAGCGTTTGTATATACTGTGCAGTCATCTGCAAACAGATCGCAGGACGACGACAGATATAAGGGAAGATCGTTTATATTAATGGCAAATAACAGAGGGCCAAGAATAGAGCCCTGCGGTACTCCAATATTAATGGTAATGGGTTGAGATAAAGATTGATTGTGTGATACTATTTGTTTTCTGTCTAATAAAAATGATTTTATTAATGTCACTATTTTAAAACTTACTTTCATTGTTTCTAGTTTTTAAATTAGAATATTATGATCTATCATATCGAACGCTTTTCTAAAGTCTATAAACACCGCTCCACATAGAGTATTGTTGTTAATATTTCTATCATGTTTGTTAGGGCCGTATGACAAGGAAATTTTGGCCGAAATCCTGACTGACTGTCAACTAATAGTTTGTGACGAACTAAGTGTTCTAGTGTTGTGTTCTGGATGTGCTTTTCTAGTGGTTTGGATAGTGAGGATAATATGGAAGTTGGCCTGTAATTACACATGAGATGATCGTCTAGAGAACCAGCTTTTAAGTGAGGATAAACTTTAGCGATTTTAAAGGCTGATGGGAAGTGACCTTTGGTGAGACATTGATTATATATAAAAGTTAGTGACTCGCAGATCGCCGGTGCAGGATGGCGAAGGATACGATTACTGATTCCATCAAGTCCTGATGAGTTATTATTTTTTAGGTTACTGAGATGAGTAAATACTTCCGTGGTCGTCATTAACGGTATGTTGGAAGGAATGTCTCCATAGCATTTGTTTTCACAGCGACAGCCAGAGAGGGAGAGAAAAAAAGAGAGAATGATAGAGATAGCGAGAGAGAGAGAGAATAGAGAAAAGAGAGAGAGTGAGAGAGAGAGAGAGAGAGAGAGAGAGAGAGAGAGAGAGAGAGAGAGAGAGATAGATTGATTTAAAGCAAATATAAATACATATTTGTGCTGAATTCTTGCATGACTGACCACTGCATATTTTCCACCGAGCACATCTCGACTACCGTGTCCGGTGTATTATCTTCACACCTTATCAATCGTTTATAGATGGCTATTGTTGTATCGATCGCGGGCCGTGGTGGGGTCAACGCGTGACATTTACCTGTGCGCGCAGGTAAAAGCTGGAGTTCAGGGGGAGCTTATTACTTCTGGTTGAGTCAAGAGACATGACTAGTCTCCCCTGGGATACTTTTATAATTAAGGGGTATAACTTTGGGGTTTAATAATATTACATATTATTATGTAAATCTTAGCAAGTTACGTCTTATTTTAATTGAGAATAGTAGTTTTTTATTGACATCAATTTTGTCCGCTAAACATAAAATAAATTTACCCGTTTATTATGTTTTTATGCTAATTTTTAATAATATTGTATGCCCGTCTAGTATATTTTTAAACCAAATTTTCACCATTCGCTTAATGTTGATACATGGGTACTATGGACACCTGCCGAATTAGCTATCAGCGTACAAAAAAGTTTATTGACGAGGTCATTACTTGGCCTACTCTGGGTAACTCGAGTGGTGGAATAAATCATTTTCCCCCACTCTGTCATATTGATTTCGGTCTCCTCAGCGAAGAGGTCGATATCGACATGACTAGGGCTCGATCATACGACACACCACACACGCGCACAAACACACACACACACACACACACACACACTGGGACTCGAACACAGTTGCCCGGCAGCTAATTGCTCTATTTATCTATATAAGTATTCCTCATGCCCGGGGCTTGCCTCGCCGCCGCCGCCATCACCGCCGCACTACCGCCGCAGCCGCCGCCGCCCGCCCGCCCCGCCCGCGTGCCAGGAAGTCAATCGGAAGTAGTCGTCAGGAAAACCGGAAGTGACAACCTGACCCAAGAAAATACGCGGCAATTTTTTAAAAAGGAGGTCGGAAGAGGATCCGTTTTCAATCTGGAGCTATACCCTGCGAATAGTAAAAAATGACGTCATCAGATGGATCCGGGTCCATATTTAATACCCCATTTGCACGTTAAATACTACTCACAACCACTTATCGAATCAATGTTCCGTCTACACACAATATTTGTTTATACACTTATCGTAGTACGGCCTGCTAACCAGTCAAACTGCTCCTCTACAATGGTACACACACAACTCTTCTAAACCCTACTTACACCAGTCCTGTTAAACATGGCCGCATGCGCTTACATTCACAGGCCGGCAACTTCTGCACACGACACAACTGGACTTCGTGTTGTAGAGTGAACCTGTCCGACCGCCTGGTCGCGGTAATGCCTTTCTCAGCCTTGGGTACGCGCTCAAGATATCTAGCGTACAATCAGTTGCTTGCCGTCGATGTCTCTCGACGTTTCATTACGACAGTGGAGTTTAAGTGCTCGGCTCCCTGCCTGGTCATTCGATGTGTACCCAATGGTCTCCAGTTCTCTGACCCCCGTCTTTGTTTCTCTTCCCTTTCTCGACCTTTCCGATCACGTGACCTAAAACTCACAATTTCATTGGCCCTTTCGAATAACCGCTTCCCGGTGTATTTCTGTCCTCTGACCACCCATGACAATTCATCCTACCGGTGATCTACATATCTGACTCATGGCATATGCCCCCCCCCCCTCAACAATTTCAAAAATGTTCTAAAATTTTTGGGTTCTATCTCATCTCTACACCTGACATGAGTCGGCTTAGTCGCACATGCCTGTCACCTGGTCGCACAAACTGTCTACTCCCTCATGCTTTAAAGCTTGCTTCTTAGTTCCCATTAACTTCCCTCTGTGTTACGTTGATATTCTGCTATACCTTCACACAAATTATAATGTCGGACACGAATATCCGTCTATTCCCAAATAGACCTTGCGTGGCCTCAACCCCCTTTGTATTCGAAAGGTTCCGGACCAATCTAATATGAGTTCCAATGCCCCACCCCGGACATTCCCATATGGTTCCTCATTTATACCTCGGTAGAAGCAACTGACACCCTTCTTCAGCCCTTACGCTCTGGGTGCAGGAACGTGTGTATTGCAGACATATCTCTTACGCACCTATTCTGTTTCAGCTCCTATCTTGCCTCAGAGTAATCTATGCTACGACTATGGATCTCTTTGAGGCGGGTACACCTGACTCTTGCATTTGTCTTGTCAGCATGTGTGTGGGGTCTGCTGCTATTAGTTACTTTTTCTCTAAGATGCTCGCTTGTTCCCTATGGCTATATATTTCCTTCATTTGCATTTTCTTTTTGTCCATGGCATTCTTCCTACTGACTTTTCCTTGTAGTGTTCCTAATACCATGTCCCTTATGTACATCTTGTCTCATGCCAATGTACTTCATGTTAAAATATTATATGTACAACGTACTACCATCTGGTACTACTATTAGTGGCACTCCTAATAATACTACTACACTATCCATGTGTTTTTTCTTTCATCCTCTCTCTTGTATTCTGTTCTCTCTCTCTCTCTCTCTCTCTCTCTCTCTTTCATCCTCTCTCTTCATCCTTTCATCGTTTGTCTCTCTTTTTTTTCTTTCATGCACTCTGCCTCACAACACGAATACTGGAAACTCAAATGTTACATCTTTGCCCATAAGCTTCTTGCATACAGGTGTGAAAGTCTCTAGCTTGTGTTCAACAGTGTTCTGTTGACTCTCATTCGCACAAATTCCTCCTCTCAGTTTTCCTGTACCCTTTCTCTCGCTTTACTGTCGCTCATCCTATTATTATGTTATGTACATGTTCTCACAATCGCATAAATTACTTCTAGCAATTGTATCTGTCTCTCTCTCCATTCTACCATGTTGTGATAAAACCTGAATAGTATATAAAATTTGACTCATATGTAATATTGCAAGCACTATTCTAACTTTCACTTGCATATCATTATCAACTCTGTAAAATCAATATGCATCACTGGTAGTAGTGTCTCAGTTAACTTCTTCTTCCTGTCTCTAAGCCTATAGGTGTAATCTCTGATGTATCGTGGTTTTAGACCCACTCTCATCCATTCTGCTTCCGCAGATGTCGATTCTTCTTTTCTCCCTTTGCGATCATTTATCAGTTTCTACCAACATCTCATTTTACACGTTCTGTGTTACAATCAGGTAATAGTACAATCAATAATGTCACAATTATTGTTACAATCACGTGCATACTGTTTATGAATATACATGGCATGATGATTATGTTCGTACGAATGCACTGATGTTTATTTATGTATATATAAGACAATAAAATGATGTTCCTATTTATATCTATATGTGTTATGAGTTTTGTTTATTGAATGATTGTGAATGGTATTAACGATTACTCCCTTAGATGGTTCTGGCTGGCATCTGTCCTCTCTGACTGTATCTTCTACCAATCAAATTCTCAATCTTCACTTGAATCTGCCCGTCTCAGCCCCTTCAGTCAGCTCGTGAGGTAACATCTTTGAAGTACCTTCGACACTATTCTTCCCGACAATGGAACACAGGATCAAGATCTGGAGAGCTCGTGCATACTTAAAAATAAGTGCAGATGAGCAGCACCCTCTGCATGTCGCTATATTCAGAGAAAAGGATGACAGGCTAAAGAGGGGCAAATCATGGATGGGTCGCACGGAAGATGTTGTCAGACAGGTCCGCAGTCTTACTAGTATCAACTCCGGCAAGGAATGGGTGCCGGTGCCTCCAGCTTTTAAGTGCACTTTCTCCTGCATTATCACACTCGACAGACGGTGCAGAAAGCAGAACCCTCATATATGATCACTCAGATAGCCCCGAAGTGCTCATCTATACAGATGGATCTGTCGTAAAGCAACAGAGAAGTGCGTGGGCATTTACAGCCCGTTCAGCGGGCCGAACCATTCAAGAATCTAGTGGTGCCCACTCTATGACCACGAGCAGCATGACGATGGAGGTGATGGCAGTTACACAGGCTTTCATATGGCTGGAATCACAGCATTATACCAACGTGTGTGTACTACGTGATTCAATGAGCATGATTCAGAAGGTCGAAGCTGGATCTGTACGTAGACAGTGGACTGAGTCGCTGCGGAAGTCTGTTGTCCGTAAAGTCACCTTCATCTTCGTCCCGGGGCATGCGGGAGTCGAGGGAAATGAACGAGCTGATAAACTGGCTCGCACTGCACCCCCTGTAGATGGCCAGCCCATGGATCGTGCCGATGTTATTAACGTCCTCAAAGATATGGCGAGAACAGAGGACATTGACATCAGTGAATCCACATCGCTGTCCAGGATGAAAGACTTGGGAGTAAGAATCGGCACGGCCAGACGCGAGAGGTACATCGGAAAAACAAGACGCCTCGTCAACCAACACATAACTGGCACTATTAGCTACCGGACGCTGATGCATTTGCTGGGGGGAGGATCTGGGCACCCATGGACATGTCCGGAGTGCAATGAAGATACCCTAACTGATAACTGATAACTGATAACTCTTCTGCTCAATCATTTATACCCCTTATCTGTCTAAAATTAATAACAGCCTTGGGTGTATATATATATATATATATATATATATATATATATATATATATATATATATATATATATATATATATATATATATATATATATATATATATATATATATATATATATACATATGCATATCCATACATATGCATATCTACACATTTACAATTGCACATTATATTACAGCCATCATATATCAAATTTCCTACATTGACATGTTATTCTGGTCAGTACTCCAGAGTGATAACCATTTGACCAGTCCCTTTGTATGAACGCATGGTTTCTTAGATGATTCTATGATATGGATTTGTAGCAAATGGTATTATAGTATGCCATGGTGTACTCTCGGGATTATGTCCCTTTTCTGACCATATTATTGTGTCATAACGCAAGTGTGACGTTTCTTAGGCCATGGCCTGGCTAGCATCTGCAGATCTACTATCTCTTTTAACGACACTATTATGTCACTTCAATTAACATTATACTTATCCAGGCATTCATTCTACTAAAAGAACTATATCTATACCAATCACATATGTAACCTTTATACAATCTATACAGTATCTACAATGTACATATCTTAAGATAAGAGTGTTCCACGTTGAGACATGTGATGTTATCTTGTGAGTGGTAATAATGATGTGTTACTATTTTTTTTTTAAATTTACAATTTCTGTTTGATATTATTTTTGCCAATGCTCGCAGACTCCGGAAACTGTATGTTGTCACACGTATATGATGTGATTTGCCTGGTAGTGTGATGTCTCCTTAACATGTCGTATTGTACAATGATTTGCGTCTTCTTGTGTGAGATATGTTGTTATTGGTTTGAACTTATCTATTTCTTTTGTCTTCTGTCTCCTTTCCTCATCTGTTAGACCTGTACTTTGCCAATACCTATTCCAATTCCTTACCTTGATGTCTCGTGTTCGTTTATCTATTTGAACGTCTGGAATTTCCTCTTGTTGCCATTGTGCTAACAGAAGTTTTGTGTCAGTGTACTGTACATGTGGCCTCTTTGGGGGCATTTCATTCTCCCAACCAGATTTTGTGTAATCTGCAACATCTGTTTGTTTTATCTTAACCTTCTTTTTTTTATCTTTCTTCTTGGTTGTTTTCATTCTTCTGTACGACATCTTCGTCTCGTTACCTATACCCAGATAATGACCCACTTTCTTGTGCTGAACATGTTTGTTGTACCATATGTTTTTCTAACCTGTTAGCATCTGTGTGAGTTAAGTATTGCATAATAAATTGTTTCACCATTGCTGTGCTGTTGTTGAATTGTGGGTACTGCACTCTAAAGTTTTCAACCCCACAGACTACTTTTTCCTTTTCGTACTCGATTAGGTCTGGTCTAAAAAGTAATGTATCCCATGTCAGTTCTTGCTGTGACAACTATCCTAGTCGTTCGCAATCATCAATTGGTTCCTGCCTGTCATCCCTGACTGTGTTCTTATAATCGAGGGATGTTCCCTGTTCCGTCCTTATACTAGGGTCACTTGTTTGTCTTTGGTTTCTTCCGTATTCGTCGTGTGTCTGGTATATGCCAGTCCCTATGTCTGATGCATCGTCTTCTACTTTACTCGTCTCGTCTTCTGTTGGAACAGTCCAAGCTTCATAGTTACATTCTTCTATCTGCGTTTTCTTTTTCCCATTTCTGTATATCCTCGGTCGTGCATTCTTTGACATCAGGAATGTTGCCCAAGATTAGTTCTGTTGTCGGATGCGGCAACATTGCTGCTGTTACCCGCCCTTTTTGGTACGGGCAATTAATGTCTGTCCACGCAACTCTATACTGTTCTAGTGCACCCCCAAATAACCTACAAGTCACTCTCTTGTCTGTGTAGTCTTCGTCTCTTATGATTGTCCGGTATACACCCACAATCGAGGTCCCTGTGTCTCTGAACATTTTCACTATTAGTCCATTTACTAACGCTGGTCGAACGTCCAACATTCCGTCTTTATGTAAGCTGAGTTGGTTTCCTGTATGTACACCTTGCTGTCGTTACTGTCGCCCTGACGGTTATATATGTGTGTTGCATTTGTGTTCTGTTGTTCATCATCGACGCTGCTGGACATGGCGTATGCCGTGTTGGTGTCTTCATTCAGTCGTCTCAAACTACACGCCCTGGCCAAGTGGCCATAGCTTCTACACTTCCAGCATTTGAGACTGTCTCTATAGTCTGTGTACCTATTGTTTCTTCTAACCGACATGTTCTTAAGGTGTGACTTGTAGTCCGGATTTCGGTCGCACATTTCCAACAACCCGGGTTGGCGACCACAATATTTGCATCTCTTACTGGCCCCGTTCGAGCTACGTCCGCTTGTCTCAGTGGGCCTTGTGTATATCTAGTCGTTGGTTCATATTTACTCTTGGGTCTGTATAACTGCCTTCGATCAGAGAACCTGGCAGCTGCTCCTACCATAAGTTCTGGCTGTGCGCCCTCTGCAAAAATCTCCCTGTGGGCATTATAGTACGCATCGCCCTTGGACTCCATTTCAGACTTTGTGGCGCACTTATTTTCAAGCAGGAACGTTGTCATGGAGTTCGGCACAGCTGAAATAATCTTATCTCTCAGCATCAGGTCTTTGAGCTTTTCGAAGTCGTAGCCTACCTTAGCTGCCTTCAGCCACATGTCATATAGAGATTGGGTTTCAGAGACGAAATCCATGAAGGTTTGGTTCGACTTCGGAGTGAGCAATCTATATGCCGTTCTAAGACCCGCCTCATCTAAACTGAAATGTGCCAAGACTCTTTCTTTTTTGACATAGTTGTAATCAGGTCGCAGATGCTCTGGGATGACCTCTACTACCTTCAATGGCTCAAGGGCCAAATGTTTGTGGAAGAGGATCGCCCACTCTTCGACTGGCACCTTGTAGTGGTTCATCAACACTTCAAAGTTGATAACCCATGCGGAGATGGACTCCCCTTTTGCAAAGTTCCTGATGATACCGTGATATCTTCGAATGGGGTCCAATGCTTTTTGCTGCCAATTTAGTCTTCGCAACTTCAGTCTCTTTCTCCAGTTCTAGCTTCTTTACTTTAATACTACCCTCTACATCTTTGTCTTTCAATGTTAATTGCACTACCAGTTTCTCTTTCCCGAAAGCTAGTGCTGCCTCTTGTGCTGCTAATTTCTGTAGCTCAAGTTCTTTGGCTTCCCTCGCTGCTGCTTCTTGTGCAGCTAATTTCTTTTCTTCGAGCTCTGCTTGTGCTGCTAATTTCTGTAGCTCAAATTCTTTAGCCTCTTTCACATGTTGTCTCGCTGCTGCTCTATCTTCTCGTTATTGCTTCTGATGTTCACTCAACTCTTGTTTAGCCCATGTCATAAGCTCTTTTCCTGTGAAACCACACTTCCCACCTAAAGCTATGAAGTCTGCCAATGTAGACATGGTTATCTGCTGTGTCTATTAGCTGGAATATATATATATATATATATATATATATATATATATATATATATATATATATATATATGTATATATATATATATATATATATATATATATATATATGTGTGTGTGTGTGTGTGTGTGTGTGTGTGTGTGTGGACGCAGTCGGTGTTACCGGTGATCTTGTTGTGGTAACCTGTAACCTGTAACTCTATTGAATAATCGACTGTAACTATCAAAGGTTAACTAACTAATATAATCCCTGTGGAAGAATAATCTAATACATCAGGGTGACTGAACAATATCATACAAAGGTGTCTGATAGCTCTCTGTAATCGAGTAGTACACATGCAATATTAGTTAGAATTAATTTGCCCTGTATATATCCAGCGATGATATTTCAAGTGGCTTGTCCCGATGCTCGGCTCAACTTCCGCTTGCTTCCGGACTTGATATCAATCAGCGTGGCCGTCCCCGTTTCACTCACAAGTCGACATGGAAACACTTGGTCGTCAGGTGCAGCTTCTCACCAGCGGTGTAGATATCTCCTAGGGTACTACTCACCGTCCTGGAACACATTTCAGGAACAGATACTAATTTTGACATGATTAGTCTATGAAGGCACTATAGATGACCTTATGTTGTTATTCTTGATCTTTGTGGTGGTGTCACTTATACACCGTCTGTTGTTAATTACAAATACTATTAGGTGGCTTCTGTTGTTTGTAATTAATTTGCTAGTCCTATTATCTTGTTGGTGTACATAGCCTTAACTGTTTATGGCTTATTGAAGAATATGTAGCTGATGATACATCTTGTTGACTACCATGCTAACCACTCCTTTTTCCAACTTCACATTCCTAGTGTCAGCGCACTTCATTTGGTGTAATACTTTGAATAATTTGTAACAATCTGAAGTTAGCAATCATTTACTGAGCTATTGACGTTGACTATCGCTCACTGTGGATTCGATTGCCATTTGCCTCAATTTTAACGAGTTCTTCTGAAGGACGTAGATCCCCAAGTTGCTAACGAGTGCTTGCCGACGTAACCTAGGGGTATTGGGATACTACTACGTTGACACTTTTTGTGGAATGTACGATGACACACGGTGAACACAACTCATTGCCTCAGAGTTATAGAATGGCATCATGTATTGTTCTATGTGACACAACCACTGGTCGAATCAATGTTCCATCTACACACAATATTTGTTTATACACTTATCGTAGTACGGCCTGCTATCCAGGCTAACTGTTCCTCTACATTGGTACTCACACAACTCTTCAAAACCCCATTTACACCAGTCCTGTTCAACATGGCCGCAGGCGCTTACATTCACAGGCCGGCAACTTCTGCACACGACACAACTGTCAGACCGCCTGGTCGTCGTAATGCCTTTCTCAGCCATGGGTACGCGCTTAAGATATCTAGCGTTCAATCAGTTGCTTGCCGTCGATGTCTCTCGACGTTTCATTACGACAGTGGAGATTTAGTTCTCGGCTCCCTGCCTGGTCATTCGATGTGTACCCAATGATCTCCAGTTCTCTGACCCCCGTCTTTGTTTCTCTTCCCTTTCTCGACCTTTCCGATCACGTGGCCTAAAACTTACAATTTCATTGGCCCTTTCTAATAACCGCTTTCCGGTGTATTTCTTTCCTCTGACCACCCAGACATATCATCCTACCGTTGTTCTACATATCAGACTCATGGCACTGACCATCATGTCTTTATTTTGTTTGCACAAAGTTAGTTTTTCTTTTTGAATCGAAATGGCTTCTGCCTTCTAAAACATTCGTCCATTTTCTGTGTTAAACAGAACAAGAAACCCAACGTATCTATCTGTTACATGACCGGTTTCCTAAAGTGCCTAGCTATCGACGACAAGGGTAGTTTCGTGTGTGTAGGTTTTACTGAGTGGCTAGTCTTCTGTGTTTATTATTCTGTCTATCCAGTTGGGTATGTGTTCTATCAGCCTTTTGTTCAACTGTCTCTCTATTCTGGCGTTGTAGGCAGAAAGGTACCTGCTATGAGATTAATAGATGCATTTGGAAATGGGGTTCAGAGAAACAGGTTCTTTTACCGCTGGGATGGGGACAGGGATGTGTTTGTATATAATACCTGAAGTTGCAGCACATAATATTCGACGGACCACTGTAGTGAGTCAGATCTGTAGACGTTGCATCCCGTCATCCCCTTGAAAGGTTAGTTGGATAAATACCCTAAGTGTGGAGACTAAATGTTTCGTCGGATTTTGGTTTTGGCAGCTGACAACGGCGCTTTATGAATCCAATGGGGTAACCATTAAGCTGTACAGCATTTTAGACAGTTTCAATTTCCCCTGTCTGTATCTTTGGTGCATATCTTCCTGGCTCGGTGAATCATTAGTATGTACTAGGCTAGGCATGTACTGAACCAGTGTGAAGCTGTGAAAATTAAAGTATTTTCCCTCCAATGTTCTTTAACTTTCGCCGATCTTTGAAGTGTGTCGTCTGCTCTACGTCTTATTAGAATAGCTATGATCGTTGTATCCGTGTTCATTTGACTCGGAAATGTTGTGTGTGTGTGTGTGTGTGTATGTGTGTGTGTGTGTGTGTGTGTGTGAGAGAGTGTGTTCGGTTCAAGACTGTGCTACATAATTGATGATGAGAAAAGTATGTGACATGTTGGTGTGACAAGAATGTGAACTATTGATGTGAAGTATGTGAACTGTTGATGTCACGGTATGTGAAATGTTGATGTTGAGATAATTATGTGAAATATTGAGGTTACAGTATGTGACTTGTTGTGTTACAATTATGTGAAATATTGATGTGACAAGAATTAAAATGTTGATGTGATAATATGTCAAATGTTGATGTGATAGTAAGTGAAATGTTGATGTGATAGTATGTGAAATGTTGATGTTACAGTATGTGACCTGTTGCCATCACAGTTATGTGAAATGTTGATGTGACATGTCTGTGAAATGTTAATGTGGCAAGTATGTGAAATGTTGATGTGACATGTATGAGAAATGTTTATTTGGCAAGAATGTGAAATGCTGATGAGACAAAACTGTGAAATAATAAGACAAGTATATGGAGTGTAGTTAGGACAAGTATATGAAATGCTGTTGAAAAAAGTGTGTTATATGAACAGCTACATGAGTTTGACCTCAGCTGCGTCCTGGAGGATTGCTTATGTGAGACGTCATGACGGGCTGCTTTCCCAAGGCTGATAAACGTTGCATGTTCAGTACCTCACAAAAGTGGTTTTTGATCGCTTGCATGCATGTTTCCCTTGTCTGTAGCGCAGAAATGAGTGTTGTCAGTGTCATCCCAAGTTCACTGCCTTGTAACACTGTGCTTGAAAATGTTTGCAAAGAATTAGCTACAACATTTGGAGATGGGGCATATTGTACATCTAACTCAACCAATCAGCGTGTCTTCCTCAACTTCTTCTTCTCATTTTTCTTTTTCTCCATTTACCCCAGTGAAGTGTTGGAGCAGATGTAATGATCTGTATGTGCTTTTTATCATGTTGTTTGTGAGTTAGAATTAATTTATCTAAGATTTTTTGTGTGTGGATACCATTACTCCATATTTTATGTGGCCTTCCTCTTGTGCGTGGCTGATTTTTGGTGTTATGTAATTATGTATTTCTCAAACTGTTTCTAACTTCTGTGACAGAGCTATTTATATAGATTTTAATAGATCACTTGGAATGTACCCACTACTGTAGATGTCATTTAGAAATTGTGTCAATATTTCGATCCCCAAATCTTCTATTGCCTCAACTTCCTCCAATGTAATGTTGTTTTGACCGGGTGCCTTTCCTTTCTTCATGTGATGTACTGTACCGTCAACTTAAGCTGCAAGTATTTGTGGATCTCCGCCATAGTTTGCAATAGTTAGATCCCGTTTTCTATCACTATACAGCCCTATCAGATATTATGTCCATCTATACCATCTATATAATCCGACATTACTATTTGCACTGTTCGCTGGCTTTTGACGATGAAGACGTAGCCCGTATGGGAATGTTCGGAGTGCTGTGATTTCAACTTCTTGTTTCAACACAACTCTGTGGACACATATTACATGAAAGCTCCCTGGCAGCATCAATATAAATAACCCGTAAAGGCGTTTGAGATATGTAGTATACTATTTGTGGTATATAGTGTAATATATGGAATATATAGTATACTATGCCGGCCTCACTGGTCGAGGAGTTAGAAGCTTTCTCCGTAACCCCGAATACTCTCGTGGTTGAAGTGAGCGAACGAGAATTGGAAGCGGTTCGAGTCGCGCCTGTGACTTATGAGTGTATGGAGCCGGTCGCCCAGAAAGTTGTGGCGTGCTAATGAGCGTAATCTTCGCCTAGGAATCAACATACAGCTGAAAGATGCTGATGTTGACCGAAATATCCTGAAACAGGATGGAAACGCGGGGGAAAAAGTATACTATATGTGGTATATTATATAGTATATGGGATATAAAATTATAGGGCACCATCAGCATGCCATGGGTGATCTGGTCAATACCCGATCAGCAGTCTTTACCTCGCCAGTCATGTCCTATGACGTCATGATAGACTCTGTTGGATCGACCTGGATTTCAGCTCAATGTTCGAGCAGATTCCTGCCTCAAGTGGGGTGTGAACACGTGACCTAGTGGCCGACATGCATGCCTGGCAGTAGCCATGAGTAAAAACTATTGTAGGTTCACACAAATACAGTGGCAGCCGTGGTAGCTCATTTGCTAGCATACAGGTCTGCCTGTTCGAATCACCTTCGATGTCTGGGCTGACGTCATCATCAGTCGTATTATTGACATAATAAGTAAAGAACCCCTTGTGACATCATCAGACTTATGGTCGTTCGGCAAGTAAAAGACAGGACCCCCTGTTTGCGCTATGAGGTGTATTGGACACATGGAGCTAGTTGCCAGGATATTTGCATGTATCCATGTTCGGATTGGTTGACGTGGCGGTACGGTCATTGAATAAACACAAACAGTCCACAATAGAGTTGAACTTCACCATTTCACCTCTATTGTGAAGTTCAACTCTATTGTGAGCTGCTTGTTTTTTATTCAATGACCGTACATCCAGGTCAACCAATCCTAACATGGACACATGCAAATATCCTGAAACTAGAGAGCATACAGAACGAAGCTATGCTGGTCATTCTGGGATACACCAGGGACACCCCAGTAGTGTGTATGCGTTACATCCTTGGTCTGCCGACTGTTGCTGCTAGGCACAAGGTGATGCAGGCGAAGGCATACCTCAGAGTAGCTGCAGACACAGACCACCCACTGCATGAGGCGCTGGACGCAGTTAAGGGTCAGCGACTGATAAGAGGGAAATCATGGGTGGCCCAGGCGGAGGATACGATCAGACAGGTGTGCATCTTGGAGAACATTAGGCGAGGAGAGGGGTCAGAGTGCCAGCGGAGCAGTCAGACTTGTGCAGAGTTATAATCCTATTGAGCCGGGAGTGCAGGGAGTGGCCAGCAGGGGCCACGGAAGTGAAAATCCAGCAACTAATTCAGGATAATGCTCGCCCGAGTGATGTGATTATCTAAACAGATGGATGGTTCGGTGTTGAGAGGTTGGAGACGTGCCTGGGGATTCTTAGCAAAAACTAGTGGTCGAAGTTTGGTGCAGGAGAGCCTGGCGTATGATACCACAACATCTATCTTAAGAATAGAGGTGGAGGCGGTTAGTGCAGCTTTCCGCTGAATGGAGAACACGATACATACACACATCGTGATTGTAACTGACTTTGAAAGCATGTTGAAGAGGGTGAGGATAGGCAGGCTTCGTGCAGAGTGGCTTGCTTCGCTTCGGAGGTCACGGGTGGCAAGCATCACCTGAATCTTTTCTCCGGGGCATGCCGGTGTGCTGGAGAATGAACAGGCGGACAGATTGGCTGGTTAGGCAGAACTTGGTGAAGTAGTGATGCATGACAAGGCAGACGTGGTTGCGGCCTTGTAGGGGAACGTCTACACCTCGGAGGAGAAAATGGATCACCATAGTCTGGCAAGAATGAGGCAGCGAGGAGTGACGATGGGATTTGGCCGACGCTCGACGCTCAGAGGAAGGGCGAGACGGACATATAATCAGATTGCTACTGGAACTATTGGTGTTGGAACTCTTCGCTGGCTGCTGAGGATGGGGACGGAGCGCTTATGGGAATGCCCCGAATGCTGTGATGTCGGTTCCTAAATCAATCAATCAGTAGAGTTGAACTTATGACCACTGGCAGAAATGCAAGTTTGCTAACAACTACACTACTGCAACTCCCCGTGGCTTTATACAAGTTCCAGTAATATGTTGTTAGCCACGATTGTCAGCTGATTAGATCATGAGCACAGTCATGACTTTCTGTATACATGGAGTGTTAGGGCTGTGTTTGTGTCGTTTCACTTGCAGATATTTACTCGTAACCCTGTGGGAATTATAGCATCTGTGTCCTAGATGGTGTAATGAAAAAAGCTTTGGTATCGGAAGCTGTGTTACGTACTTTGAACTTACTTTCTCATCGTGTTTGTAGTTTTTAAGGCAATTTATCTGTTTTGAATATTTGACTCTTTGAACTAAAGTCGTGTATGTGTAGTATATGAAATAAAATAATGTATAATATGTTTTAGTGTATGAATTAAAGTTGTGTATATTTGCGTCTATGTACTAACGTTTTGCATAGTTAAGTCAATGAATACAGTTTCGTAGGTTTGAGTGTATATTTCCTTTGATAATATTTATATTTGCATTGCGATATTTGTACAAGGGTTTACCCACAATCACTCAAGCATTAAACCAACAGTAGCAAAATAACAGTAGACATGTCTGTCGCGGACGGCGCTTGATTGTAGTGCAATAATATAATTCATTGATTCCGTTGTTTGGAAATATAATTATTTTGTTCCCATTTGGTGATTGTAGTGCAATAATATAATTCATTGATTCCGTTGTTTGGAAATATAATTATTTTGTTCCCATTTGGTGATTGTAGTGCAATAATATAATTCATTGATTCCGTTGTTTGGAAATATAATTATTTTGTTCCCATTTGGTGATTGTAGTGCAATAATATAATTCATTGATTGCGTTGTTTGGAAATATAATTATTTTGTTCCCATTTGGTGATTGTAGTGCAATAATATAATTCATTGATTCCGTTGTTTGGAAATATAATTATTTTTTTCCCATTTGGTAATTGTAGTGCAATAATATAATTCATTGATTACGTTGTTTGGAAATATAATTATTTTGTTCCTATTTGGTGATTGTAGTGCAATAATATAATTCATTGATTCCGTTGTTTGGAAATATAATTATTTTGTTCCCATTTGGTGATTGTAGTGCAATAATATAATTAATTAATTCCGTTGTTTGGAAATATAATTATTTTGTTCCCATTTGGTGATTGTAGTGCAATAATATAATTCATTGATTCCGTTGTTTGGAAATATAATTATTTTGTTCCCATTTGGTGATTGTAGTGCAATAATATAATTCATTGATTCCGTTGTTTGGAAATATAATTATTTTGTTCCCATTTGGTGATTGTAGTGCAATAATATAATTCATTGATTACGTTGTTTGGAAATATAATTATTTTTTTCCCATTCGGTGATTGTAGTGCAATAATATAATTCATTGATTCCGTTGTTTGGAAATATAATTATTTTGTTCCCATTTGGTGATTGTAGTGCAATAATATAATTCATTGATTACGTTGTTTGGAAATATAATTATTTTGTTCCTATTTGGGTCACTAATTATTTTCTTTCAAACACAATTACTGACCGCATTGAGGTAGAGGCATTACTTGGCTGACATGGGAATAACATCGTTGTCCTGACTTAATAAGTGAGCGAATTATTCCCATTCAGCTAACGTTGTTGCGACTGTACTGTCTATCAGTGTCAGAATATATCAACAATTGTATAAATTCATGGACGATGAGCCAACATCTGATTGTCATAAACTGTTGAGAGCAGATAGTCTTCTATGTGTTATACATTTGATTGATTTAGGAATCGACATCACAGCATTCGGGGCATTCCTATAAGTGCTCCGTCCCCATCCTCAGCAGCCAGCGAAGAGTTCCAACACTAATAGTACCAGTAGCAATCTGATTATTGTTATACATTTAGGAAGGCTTATCGTCATAAGTGCACTCGCCAAGACAAGTGTGGCCTTTCGAGGCCAAAATGCGTTACACCGAAGACGAGACTCACAGACACTACTTAACCACAGGTTCACGCGAGTTGACAGATAATATTTTTGCGGACATCCCCGGATACTGTTAATTGCAGGATATACGCTAGTCCAGTGGTTCTCAACCTTTTTTGGCCCATACCCCCCTTCACCATATTTTCAGAACGTCATTCCCTCCCCCCCCCCTTTCGTATTTCCTACCTAAATATGCCCCCCTCCCGCCCCTACACAGTATACGTTATAATGGAAGCACATACTAAAATAAGCCTAGACGTCCACATAAAACGTGATTAGTGGGTCAACTTACTTTATAAAATGAATTTTAGAAGGGAGAGACGGAAACAAACCGTAAAGCATGAAGGGAAAAAGAAGATCAAGTAATCGGTTCTTGTATTAACGCGATCTTGAAATAATCTTCATTCCCCCCCCCCCCCCCCTGGAAACCCCAACATTCCCCCCGGAGTGGGGGGGTGAATTCCCCACCGGTTGAGAACCACTGCGCTAGTCAATCTAGAATGCCATGTGTGTATCCCACGCAACTGTGTGTCTGACTACGTCGTCGTGCCTTATATACTCGTATATTTAACCTCCATGCTCATTCCCTCGTTGTATGATATAATTTCATGGTAACACCGTCTGCTTTTGAGTTCTCCAATAATGTCCTTGCTCTGCTTGGGACAAGGGTTAGAAAAGAGAGAACCCAGAAAGGAGCAGCCCTTAGATTTCAACAATACAACACCTAATGATCCCATTACAATATCTTCTCAGGGGACCCATTTCGTCTTCAACTTTGTGATGTCACATTGCTGTTACAACTTTTCATTCAACATACTACTGGCTGCAGTTGTAGATATGTCTATCACGCCATATTTGT
This sequence comes from Cepaea hortensis, assembly GCA_963921405.1. NCBI lineage: Eukaryota > Metazoa > Mollusca > Gastropoda > Stylommatophora > Helicidae > Cepaea > Cepaea hortensis. The sequence goes on from OY992889.1 coordinate 15,698,036, forward strand.
TTGGGTTACCTTTATTAAAGTTCAGTTTCCGCTACACCAGCAGTGTAGTAAGTATTTCTTTAACAAAATATAGTCTGTTAGACATGGTACCTCTCTGGCAACAAATGAGTGAACTAATATGTAATCTGTGTGACATAGCACCACTTTGGGTACTGGGCTACAGTCTGTAAACAATAAAATAGCCCAAACCTGTGAAAGAGACATTGCCAGCCCACGTCTAATCCCAGCTAACTCCTGTGTGGAGGAGACATTGCCAGCCCACATCTAATCCCAGCCCGCCCCCGTGTGGTGGGAACATTGGCAGCCCACGTCTAACCCCAGCTCGCTCCTGTGTGGAGGAACCCAACGAATCTATAGTGACATCTACCGAGATCCGGGAAGGTGTTGTCACAGCCACAACTAAATTAAATTCTTCTCTGTTCTGTGAGTGAATGGATATCACACACATTTATTATCTTTTTCCTCAACTTCTAAAAGTTCAGAAATAGGCTGTTCGCTAGGCATGAGACAACTGACACTTGTACTGGAGGCCTGGTTCTGACATTATTTGTTGACAGGAGACAAAGCTGCTGAAAGGACATTCACATTATAAACGTATGTGTCTATTGTTTAAAGAGGCCCAATTCATCAGGGTCTCACGCGGACCACTTGCCATCACGTAAGCTGACACACTAGCCAGTCCATCACTACTTGTCTGTATGATCTAATCATCTCACGTCTGACGTCAGAAATCCCAATCTCCAATCAGAAGTTGAAGTGAACACTGCAGAGATCACATCATATCCTAGTGTGGCCTGTGGTAATGGCGGCACTTGGGCAAACCAATATGTATTCCATATAGAATGTGATCTCCCTGGATAGTGGTTTGCCGTTTGTTACAATGAAAGATATCAAACCTGCCGAGGAAACCTAGCCACCCTGTATGTGCTGTGCGGTATGATTATGTGGCTATATTGTAATCTGCGTCTAGGGGCGCTGAAGGTCCGATACCGGTCTTGTAGATCTCGCTACACAGTCCCCGTAGTAATGTGTCAGGAAGAACGTAACTACACCAACATTACACCATCACATGCGAGCCTTGATCAGATCTCAGGCGGTCTCAACTCCGTCGCTTTGATTTAACAGTTAAGTGTAGTCTTCCAGAGTATTCAACATAAACTCACCAACCATCAACAAATAGAACGTTCGAACGATCGAACGAACTAAGGATTAGAAAACAACGTAACCATTGTCATTGTCGTTATCTTCACCAATATGCACGTAACTGGGTGTTACTTAATGGCTAGAATATACATCATCATCATTACTTGCCTCCATAATCATTAAACATTTATTGTTTGGTGCTTAGTAGTAGTAGAAGTAGAAGAAAGAAGGACAGATTAGAAGACACACTAAACAACATACACATGGAAAAGTATCGTTATCCCACTGGGATTTGAACCTATCATCTTGAAATGACGATAGCCTCAATCTGCAAAAAGAGGCGTACTTTAACTCATGGATAACTACAACTGCAACACCAACTACCACATGGTGTTTATAAAGTCTCACTACACTTTGTATGTAGAACAAATTTGAAAAAGGAAGTATATCATGTCATCAAAACATGTGTTCCACAGTCCATCGTGAGGCAATATTCAGCGAATAGCTGTCGTCTGCTGGAGTAAGTCTTTGCACTCCAAACAGAATGGGTTTATCATCAGAAGAATTGTTCTCCATACAATGTGTAGCGGGACTTTACAAACACCTTATACTAATACAAAAACTAATAATGGTAATAACACAACTACTACTACTAACATGTTCTGTGACATAGTACCTCTCTGGCGACATATGCATGAGCTAATATGTACTCTGTCTGACACAGTACCGCCCTGGCGATAGATGAGGGAACTAATATGTGCTCTATGAACTAGTTAGTTAGTTAGTCGACAGATCATCCTCGCTGCACATCGAACCATTCAGTCCATAAGTGCTCGGATCCCCTCCTCAGCAAATCCCGCAGCGTGTAGCGGCTAACGACGCCAGTTCTGTGTTGGTTTATCAATCTTCTTTGGCTTCCTGCGTAGTGTTCTTGTTTGGCCACACCTCTTATAATTTGATGCTCTAGCAGTCTGGCCATTGTTGTAGATTCACAGTCATCACTTGGTTCTCGCAAAAGTCTCACATCACGTAGAGCATTCAGAATGTCAGCCTGGTCCATGGCGCGTCCGCCCTCCACAGTAGCCTCACCTGCGAGCTTGTCAGCCCGCTCATTTCCTTGTACTCCCGCATGCCCTGGCACGAAGATGAAACTAATCTTTGCCAGCCGAGACCGCTTCAGAGGCAGCAACCATTCTCTTCGGATCGACCCCTCCTCTATCCTCTTGATCATGTTCATTGAGTCGCTAAGGAAACAAGCCCTGGTGAATGTCTGTGTCTCGAGCCATGTTATTGCTTTACTTACTGCCATGACTTCCATGGTCAGGCTACTTGTGGTTTCAGTGAAAGCACCAGAGTCCTCCTTCACAATTCTCCCTCCGGCCCGAGCTGTAAAGGCCCATGAGCTTCTCACATGTCGGACGACCGACCCATCTGTGTAGATGACCGCGTCACCGTCTAGCGAATTCTCGAAAATCAACGCTTGTACTTCAGCCTCAACAGCAGCCGGATTTTCTTGTCTGCATTTTCTATCTAGTTGGATGCAAACTGAAAAGGATGTGCAGAAGTCTGTTGGCACTTGCACCCACTCCTCGCCAGGTTCTAAGTCCTCAAGTGAACACACCTGTTGAAGAATGTCTTCGGCTTGACCCATCCACGACCGTCCTCTTTTTAACCTGCTGCCCTTCACCTTCCTAATTTCACTATGCAGTGGATGTTGTGTGTTTGCGTTAATTCTGAGGTAGGCGCGTGCCCTGCAAACTTGTATTCTCTCTTCAATGGTTGGAAAATCAAGAAGGTAGCGCATCGCCCTGCATGCTGTATCTCTTGTACATCCAAGAATAATGCGCATAGCTTCATTCTGTATCCTTTCCATCCTTTCTATCTGCTTATGGCTGAGAGTCAAGATTGCCATTGCATACTCCAAAACAGACATGACCAGCCCCTCGTACAGAAGACATAGATGGCGCTGCTCACAGTTTGCTGCCGCCATCACCCGCATCGCTGCCAAACCCCGCTTGGCCTTTGTTATCACCTGGTCTATGTGCACATTATAAGCAAGGCTTCGATCAAACCGTATCCCCAGGTAATTCATTGCCTGCGTTCTTTCCACCGTCTCTGAACACAGCATTACAGTTGGTGTTGGATTGTTGACAATATGATTATTCAACGAGAACCAAGTCACTGTTGCCTTTGTTGGGTTGACCATTGCCCCAGCTTCATCACACCAAGTACTTATGCGATTGAGTTCGGTTTGTAGTTCCCCAGCAACCTCCTCTCTATCCTTACCCTGACGATACACTAAAACATCATCGGCATATGACAATGTCCTGCCAGGTCCAGTGATCTGCTCACTGGTGATTCTCACTGTGTAGGCGTTGAACAGTACCGGAGATAATGGTGATCCCTGTGGTAGGCCAGGATATATTGTTGTTGGTTCCGAAGTCCAACTGCCACATCTAAAAACTACTTTCCGTTGGAAGAGGGCTGCAGCGATCCAACTAAGGAGGAATGGACTTACGTTTAGTTCAAGAAGCTGAAACATTAAAAAATCCAGTGGTACTCTGTTGTATGCGTCCTCAAGATCAATCGCTGCAGCAACGGTTTCAGTGCCTGAGTGGAAACCTTCATGACAATCATACTATGCTCTATGAACTGCAAACAATTAGCTATATTTAGCTCCTGCGAAAAAAAAAGAGTCGTACTAAACACAGACACAATGTACATACCTAACAAAGAACTCCATCATACACAGGTGAAAACAAACTGGGACTTATCCAAAATCAGAAACAATCAATAAATATATAAAATGAAATAATAACATAAAAATAATTACAATAGGAACGAACGAACGAACGAACGAAGGAAAATCTTTATTTTCAAAGGGTTAAGAATTGGGCACGCAGGCCCGTCTGACATTCTGCCCTTCTTCTCTATTTCGTCTCATACATTCTTTCATTCACCATCTCTTATGAAGCAATTCTTTGACAACAAAAGAACAAAAAGCATTAAAACGCGAGAAAAATAATCAATAATACATGACTCGTTGAGGCAATGTTTAACATGGGCATTATAAATACCCAAGGCGGGTGTAACGTGCCACACATATGGGAATGTTTTTTTTATATTTTCTGGCTAGTTGTCGTTCGAGATAATTTACCATTATAATTGTCTGTACTGCTATTTTTTAAAGACGGTCGACGTTTCGATTGTAAGAATCTTTGTCAAGGACAGGACAACACAAATAGATAACATAAACGAAAACAAAAATAATAAATTAACACAACTACTTGGTTCCCATGTGGGAGCAGAAATTGTTGTTTGAACCGGTTTACAAAGGCACTCTTTTTGCTACATAGTTTACGTATTGTTAGACTGCCAGAGATCAAGATAGGATGTGTGTTGCCAAAGATATGTGAGCAGTCCGATATGAATATATAGATGTATGTAGACAGCTGGGTATGAATATATAGAGGGAGGACAGCATAATTATAAACAGTTTAAACAGTTCGATATAAATAAATAGAGGCGTGTGAAGAGTTAGATATGAATATATAGAGGGAAGAAGGCATAGTTATACAATAGCGTCCACAACAGTATTGATACCTGCTGGGCGGAAGCATCCCAGAGAGTTTATTAATTGGCTTACAATTTTGAGCCTAATGGAGGTGTTAGAGTAGCAAGGTTTCAATGCAGTGACACATACATCGTTGACTTCATTATGGTTAGAAGAAATAAAATAGTTGGGGACAGGTGTGTCATCGTCCTGATTAATATGTATGAGGTGTTCCCTAAAGCGGTCAGCAATGCCGCTGCCACTTTAACCAATACATATATAAGTTTGCGGGATGTACAAGTGAAAGAATCTTTCAAGGAGACGGTGTCTCTGGGGAATGTAATCGCCGGTGTCTGAAAAACGTGTGGGCTTGTCAGACAATTCTTACGGTGGCATTTAAATGTGCCCACAGATGAAGTATCTGTGGGGAGGCTACTATGCACAAGGCAAGGTGGTCCCTAAGGATCTTGTTTCGGCGGGAAATTACCCTAGGGCCATTAGAGAACACCGCACGAGTGGTTGGGTCGGATCCCAGGATGGACCAGTGTCGGAGAAAAATATGCTTGATGGCATAGACATGTGGATGAAAAGTGAGGATAAGTTTAAGTTCAATGGTAGAGGTCGCGTTTTCTTGACAAGAGACAGTTCACGCGAGACCTGTGTTTTACGAAAGAAAGCTGTGGACAGGATGTTCTCTGGGTAGGCCCGTCTGCGGAAAAAGTCAAGCATTTCATGTGCTTTATCATTATCATCCTGACAGGTACGACGAAGACGGAGTAGCTGGGAATATGGGATGAAATATTTCTGTTTGACATAGTACCGCCCTGGCGATAGATTAGTGAACTAACATGTACTCAGTGACATAGTACCGCCCTAGCGATGGATGAGGGAACTAATATATACCCTATTTGATATAGTACCTCCCAGGCAACAGATGAGTGAGCTAATATGTATCCTATTTGACATAGTACCTTCCTGGCGACAGATGAGTGAAATAATATATACACTTTTTCACATAGTACGTCACTGGGCACTTGGCTGCAGTCTGAAGACAATAGAACAGCTCATACCTGTGGAGGAGACATTGTATGCCACGTCTAACCCCAACCCGCCACCTGAGGTATGCTGAATCAAGACCCGTGACATCCTAATGTCCCTCTCCGCAGATTTGCTGTTCCAATACTGGTCTTCTACACCCTTATGCTTTCTGAATGTGGAAAGGGGAACAACAGATCTGCCACACATTTCCCGTGGTACTGTGTGGCACAGAATGTATCTAGATCAACATCACTTCCCAGTACCAGAGACCATGCGTCCTGAATGTCCATAACTGGATGTGAGACATGACACTCAGTCTTCTAGAGCATCCACTCACAGATAGCCAACAAACCACAGACAGAAACAGAAAAACTCATATATCTGCTTCCGCCAAACAATTTAGAATGGTTTCACTTGTTCATACATTGTCCATGCGTAACACTGGAGCTATGTTTCACTTGTCCATGTATTGTCCACGCCTAACATTGGAGCTATGTTTCACTTGTTCAAGCATTGTGCATGTCTAACATTGGAGCTATGTTTCACTTGTTCATGCATTGTCCATGCGTAACATTGGAGCTATTTTTCACTGGTTTATGCATTGTCCATGTGTAACATTCGGGCTATGTTTCACTTGACCATGCATTGTCCGCGCACAACAAACATAATTTCTCAGACAGAAGAAATCAGAAATATAATCGATGGCATAAACACAAAGATCTAATAGTTGACACAATGACATATACACTGGCTGTGGACCTGATAAATATGCAGTGCTTTAAACACAGTTTTGTTTCTGTAATAATCAGTTTTATTACTTTGACACTTTTATAATTCACATAGCGAAAGACATGCTCATCTCAGCACAAAATATGATTCCTAAGAAAAGATACAAGAAGCAAAAATACGTCACAGAGGAAACACTCTGGTTAATAGAAGAAAGGCGAGCATTAAAGCAAATAGGCATAGGACCAAGTCACTGCAACTACAGAAACAACACGAGACATATTTGAAGTTCTATCAGGAGAGACCAGAAGCAGTTTATAATAAGTACTTGTAATAAAATAGAGCAACTCGTGTTGCAAAGAAAAGATGTAGACTTGTTTATAAAAGAAATCAGACAACTAGCAGGCGAATTGAGACCTTCACAACATGTAATAGATGAAAGGAATGGCGACGCAATAAAATAAAGCAACGATATACTAAAACGATGGAAGGACTACTGTGGATGAATGTACGAAGACACCCTATTGAGCTCAGTTAATACACTAGAAGGTGTAGAGAAAGAAATAAACATAATCTTTATTAGAGGAAGTACTATAAGCAAAACAATGACTGACAAAAGGGAAGTCATCAGGCTGTGACCATATACATGGGAACTAATCCAGACAGGAGAGGGAGAGAGAGAGAGAGAGAGAGAGAGAGAGAGAGAGAGAGAGAGAGAGAGAGAGAGAGTAGAGAGAGAGAGAGAGAACAGCGCTAGTTGACAAATAGCATGGAAGATGACAATCAACATTTCTATACTGTTGACAAGAAATGTAAAACCGTACATCAGTTATAGAACCATGACACTAACAGGTTAAGTCATGCTAGTAAAACCCTCTTGCGAATTATCATGAAGGGAATTGGAATAAAATTAGAATATGAATTAAGGCAGCACGGGCAGGTTTCATACTGGGCAGGGAGCCAGTGATATTCATCACGAGAACGATTTTTGAGAAATTCAGAGAGTACGATGCAGATCTTAACGCTTGAATCATAGAGCATTCGACAGTGTTCAACATAAGAAATTGTGGAATAGCATGAGTGATTACGTGTTTGCAGCACATTTGTTTATTCTAATACAGGTATGACATAATGGTCAATAAAGAACTGTCAGAATTGCCAGCTTCTTTTAAGGTGCAAACGAGAGGAGAAAAGTGCTACATTCTCTCTCTCTCTCTCTCTCTCTCTCTCTCTCTCTCTCTCTCTCTCTCCCCACCCCCCTTAGCTATTCAACATATGCAAAACAATGTAATGAGAAATGTCAAGATGATGACCTCAGAGATTGTGTTGATCCACTTATAATTGATGAAAGGGACCCAAAGTGTTTCCAAGGCACCACGGCCGGGATCTATACTGGCTAAGACCTGCAGACACGTCCTCGTCGAGCGTCCTGGGCAACAGGTCTCTTCGGGGACCTGGCTAACATCAGGAGGATCGACGATTCCTCCGAAGCCGGAGAGTATCTGCCTGCACGGCTAGGAACCACCAGTCTGCACACCAATAAGCCAGACATGGGACAACGGATACTCACACAAACCTCAGGTCCGGTATGACATCACACTGTTGTTGGACACCAGGATGTCTTCATCCAACATACAGGACTTCACGCTGGAGTTCATAGCCAGCGAACACAAGCAAGCAAGCAAGCATTGATGAAAATTAAATACCGGAACCAAGATATGCACATGTCACAGTTCTTCTTGCAAATACAACTAATGGGTTGGAAGAACCTGCCCTGTCTGTGCAGAGATACAGTGACAATCACAATTTGTTTCTTATCTTAAAAAAAGCAACAATAGTTCTCACAGACAAGTCCGCATTCAACCAAAGATCACAATTAACAACGAAGATATTGAACACGTCACAAACTGAATATCTTTGCTCTGTAATCAACAAAAATGGCAACTGATTAAAAGGAAGAAGACGCAGGCAGGCCATAGCCCCACATAATTTAAACAACATTAAAAACCTATGACACAACATCAGCAAAGAAGTGTAGTAAAATATTTCCAACGGCGACATACGGGATGCTTCATGGATAAAATAGCCATCATTAAAGATGAAGGAGTACTATTTGGCTTTTAAGCTGCTCAATTGTTGCATAATAGCTCTTAGAATAGCGTGGACCAAGAAGAAATACAATTCTGAAATTCTAGAAGACCTGAATATCAAAGAAAACTAGCTCATAAACAGTACCGTTTCTTGGAAACTGAAATACTTTTTACATATTTATGTCACAGAGACTTGAGGAGAACAATGATGGCAGAAGTGGCTGGGCGCGACCAGCACGAAGATGGGCATAGGAAACTGCAGACACAGTGAATATGATGCAGGAGACATGGCCAGATATCGACAGGCTTACAGTTTCGCCGTGATGAGATCGACGTTCTACAAAGTACGGGTTGCATTTTTTATGACTGTGCAGTGTTTTAAAATATTGCCGGTCCAAGTTTTGTAATTACATAGTGTGTTGCATGAACTTTACAGTGGGTGAATACAAAACTTGGACCGGCAATATTTTCAAACACTGCTCAGTCATTAAAAATACACCCCATACATGCAGCATGATTATGATAATTGATCTAGGTTTCCCCAGTTACTATGATGGACTTGAATTCAACTCAGAAAACAAATTTGAAGGAAAGGGAATTATCTCAAACGTTTCTGTGTGCTTGATTAACATCATGAAGGTCAGCAGAAGAATTGTGTTAAGCAGTGGATGTTATTTGTCCACACTGACCACTCAGGTATGATGTAACTGACTGCCCATTGCTGCAGATTACAGATTTTAGCGAGTTTTGTGTAAGTGAAGAAAACCACTGAACCAGTTCTTGGGGTGCTGGACAAGGACAAGACAGTGGCTGGGTCGTGGTCAAGGATATCTCTGTCTGAGGGTTCAATAGAGTAAAAGCTAGAGGTATTTCTGTCAGGTGTGACTTAGTCAGGGATAGGGATCGCAATGATGTCAGATCTGCGAATGCTGAAGGTGAGATTGTTGAGATGGGATTGTCATCCAAACTGAGAGTGCGTAAGAGGTTGAGATTTCTCAAGGTTGAGTTTGTAATGATTGTTATTTTGTTGGATCTAAGGCCTAGGTTTGTCAAACTTGAGGGAAAGCTGTTAGGTTCAATCTCTGTGATTATGTTGTCTGACAAATACACATTGACAAGCTGGGACATGCTAGCAACATCTTGTGGTACAGATGAAAGACTATTGTCTGAAAGGAACAACGATGTTAGAGAAGTGGGCAGTGAACCAACAGGAACATCAGATATTTTGTTGTTATCTAAGTAAAGCGATTTTAGACTTGTCAGGTTTGAGAAATTTGCTATGCTGGTCAGCCCAACTGAGAACAAGTATAAGTAGGAAAGCTTCTCAGCAAATGGAAACTTTGTGATCTTCTCAATTTCAGACACATTTGCAATATTATTGTCACTTAAGGAAAGGGTGTCCAGACCTGAAAGAGCTGACAATGCGTGGGGAACTTGAGTCAAGCCAGTACTTGAAAGGTCAATGTTTGTCAGTGAGTTTTTGATAGAGATAAACGCGTCGTCGGGGATAGATTCAAAAGAGTTAACGTTTAAATCGATGCTACGTAGCAAATGAAAGTCAGAAATCCAGTTGGGCCATGAAGATAAACCAATGTTCTTTAGTGAAAGTTCCACAAGAGTAGCAGCAATCTGTTTGAGTGTAGCAGCGTCCCAATCTTGTATAACAGTATTATCAATCGATAGAGTGGTCAGTGCGGTCAGTTTCTTTAGTGCTGTTGGTAAATTATTGAACTTTGCAAAACTAATATATACACTTTGTAGTGTTGAAGCCGATGTATCGAAGGCGTCGTCAGAAATATCAGTGAATGGGTTTTCCTCAAGCTGTATTGATGTAAGGCCAGGAGGTAGACTATTGTTGGATATAGTTGTTATGCTTCCAGTCTGAAAAAAAAAATCATTACAATAATGTAGTTGAAGTAGATCAATGGTGCATATAAAATTGTCATTATGTCCGACCTGCCGACAAGTGTCTAGATTCTTAGCTCATTCTCCCTCCTGTAGCTCTGCCATGCTATACCTCCCGTATTCATAACTGATAACTCAAATATCGAAATAGCATGTCAATAATTTTGGCTCGAGACAAACTCGTAAAACAAATGAGCAACGTTCAAAGCTGGAACGGCAAGGTAAGGACGAAGTTAACTGCCATACTGAAGATCGATAATATGTAATCTAATAACAGGTCACAGTCACGTTTTGATTCTATCAATGATGTCCATCCCTAGGGGCCTGTTGCCGCCAGGCTGGACCTAAGTTCTATTGACAGGAACATGTTGAGAATCCATAAACAACTAACCTGCTTAAATAAATATTATAGCTTCGTTTATCCTCAATTGACCTTCTGTCACTCTACCCATCGTTCGCTTTGCTGCTCTGTACAACACATGTCTAGGGAGGTCCGTTGGTTGTGTAGCGACACGTGTAGCGGTCACTGAATATCTTCTTCTTCTGCTAGTTTAGCCGCAGCCACTGTTTTCTGTGCCAACCTAGTCAATAGCCAACATTTGAATCTTGCACGGCCTCCTTCTTACATTCCCCGTCCGTGTCCTTCTGTTGTGATCCCAAGTTGTCTTTGACGTATTTCCGGTATCCAAGTGTCTCCTAGATTTCCTGTGTATTTTCTGTCAAGATTTCTCCCTTTCTTCTATGACGTCATCTCGCCTGCACGCACTATATGGCAAGCTCCCTCACGTCAAAAGATTCTGCAGTGCATTATAGTCCTGGTCGACCACCAACTCTACATTCAGGAACCGTCAATGGTCTGACCAAGTCATTGTAACCTTTAATATGGTCAAAGTATTCCAGACATAATGTTATTTGTGTGCCTTGTTTCTTCTATCCACAGATGGTGTAGAATGCCTGTATGTTTACTCATCGTTAACCACAATATTCTTAAAATATTACTGTGACATGCAAGTTGACAAGACTCAATGTTCTGTTATACTGATTGCGACATGTTTTGCCGACACTCGGTAATCAGAAAACAGGCCAGACGGACACATAATGATAATAGCTGGTTCTATTAGCAAATGGGCCGTCTCCCTGGCCTATGGGTTAACGTCTTTCTCCGTAATCCCGTATATTCTCGTGAGTAACGTAACCTGCGCGAGAATCAGTAGCGGTTCTCGCCGCGTTGGTAACTTACTGGGTATGTGAGCCGGTCGCTCAGAAAGTAATGGCAAACTACTGAGCGTAATCTTGCCTAGGACATCAACAGCAGCTGAAAAATGTTGATGTTGACTGCAACGTCCTGTAAGGGATATGCACAAAAAAATATCAAGTGGACGCTTCGCTGTTTGTTGGAAATGAAGATGGAGCGCGACTGGGAATGTCCTGAATTATGTTCTTGACAATACAACAAATGTGACTAAAAACTATAACTTTTCAATAATAGCCACATTTATTTTTTCTTCGCGGCCAGTCCTGTCACTTCATTTATCACTCACAACAGGTGTGTAATAAGCTATTAGTTTTTAATGACAACAATAACTCTTTTGCAACACGGCCAGTACTGTCTTATCATTTATCACATAACACAGTTGTGACAATGCATTATAATTTGTGAATGACAGGAATATTTATTTAGCTACACCGCCAGTCAGGCATCTCATCCTGTACTGCCCACGTGACCCGGTATTACGCTCAATACCGAGACGCAGGTCAGCTAGACAGAAAATGACACCCTCCCGCCAGGTGAAAACAACTTTGACTTGAGTGTGAGTGAGCGGCACCTTACAGTCTTGACAGACCAAAGTATGTGAGTTGGAATGTGGCCAAAATTCCATCACAATGCCTGAGCGGAGCTTCAGAGAACATGTGGTGCCCAAATGATATGTTCCCTCTCTCGGCCTTGCCTTGTGTATTCCAGAGGAATGGGTAACCAATACGTCTGGAACAAGGTAGGCTGCAGACGCTCGTGGCTCAGCGTCAAACCTCCGAGACCTCGCCTCCACGAGCAGATGGCGAGTGGTGGCCAGACCCTGGAACCCAAGGAACCCGACTTAGAGGCGTTCAGCCAAGTCCCACAGGTGAGGACTCGTACGCGCCTGGGCAATAGGACGCGTACATCTGTCAATCACAAGTGTCCGGACCTGTGTAAAGCGTGTACTACCGTCAGACTCCCCGCCTAACTTGTGCGGATCCCGCGACTACCGGGAATAGGCCCGCCGGAGAAAAGCGCCGGAGATATTTCTCGTCTGTTGCAAGTAAATCTCCCATCCTTTCACTGTGCGGATATCGCGACCAGCGAGAATAGGTCCACTGGAGATATTGCTCGTCTGTTGCGGGCAAATCTCCACCGACTGACTGACTACATAAGTAAAGAAACGATAAGGAGCCGCATCCCTGGAATCGGCTTGCCGGAGATAGGGACCGCGGCTCCGTAAAACACTGCGGCTCTTGCGGTGTCCGGTGCGCTCCCGTCGGCCCTTTAAAACCCCACGTAGACGGTGTGAATTGTATGCCAGGCCGTACCCATATCCGCAGCAGGTCTCCGAGGTGCACAGCCTCTAGTCGATAGAACAATGTAGGTAAGGGAAGTCGGCAAATTGGATCCGTAACTTCGGGAAAAGGATTGGCTCTGAGGGCTGGGTCATTCGTGCCGGGGTACGAAGCAGGACTAGGATGGGCCCGGAATGGGCGAGGCCGCCGCCGCTAGTCAGCCGGCTGAAAAAGCTCGGAACGTGCGTGCAACCTTCCCGAGGACCGCCCCAGTTATGCGGCGGCGTCTCTCCGACGTCGTCAGCGTCGGCTGACATTCAACAGACAACTCAGAACTGGTACGGATAATTAGTGACGTGCATGAATGGACCTTAGGCAGTGTTCCACAAGTCTGGAGAGAAGCAATCATGATACCCCTCCTACAATCTGGAGAGAAGCAATCATGATACCCCTCCTACAATCTGGGAAAGACAGTTCCATTGCCTCCAGCTACAGACCCATTAGCCTTACCAGTTGTCTCTGCAAAACATGTGCACATGTGGTTTGGCGTCGCAGACAGCAGAGCACATACTCCGGGATTGCCCAAACTACAACATATCAAGGCGAACCTTCTGGCCTAGAGAGACAACAGTGGAAGGTAAACTCTATGGACCGCTGAATGAACTAAAAAAGACTGTTAGATTCATACAAGAGACAACATTGCAGTTATAAACATATTTCAGGCGAACGAAAGAAGAAGAAGAATGAATTAACGAGATTCCCACTGTTCCTGTCTACTATCTAGCGGAACCACAGCCAAGGGAACGGGCTTGGTAGAATCAGCGGGGAAAGAAGACCCTGTTGAGCTTGACTCTAGTCCGACTTTGTGAAGACACATGAAGGGTGTAGCATAGGTGGGAGCGCAAGCGCAATTGAAATACCACTACTTTCATCGTTTCTTGACCAGAGCAGGGTTTGACAATATAGTCCACCAGTCTGGCAAGGTAAACTGCCAATGGGAGCAGCAATCCAGAAAAGAAACCTCAATCGCCGTAGTCGTAAGATGGTGGCCTAAGTGGCTAAGATGATCGCTGAAGAAGAAGCAGGCAATATATTTACGTGCAGACTACAGGTTTGAATCCCGATATGTCTACACCTCGGAGGAGCAAATGGATCACCATGGTCTGGTTAGAATGAGGCAGCGAAGGGAGACGAGGGGATCTGGCCGACGCTCGACTCTCAGAGGAAAGGCGAGACGGACATATAATCAGATTGTTACTGGAACTATTAGTGTTGGAACTCTTCGCTGGTTGCTGAGGATGGGGACGGAGCGCTTATGGGAATGTCCCGAATGCTGTGATGTCGGTTCCTAGATCAATCAATCAATGAATCAATCCCGATATGTCTATAGTCTTACGTTTCGTATGCTAAAATGTGTGCTCATAGATCTAATTGTTTTCTTTACTTCTACAAGTGCTGATTACCTATTGCGAATTTATTCATAAGTTATTTTAATGGTCTCGGTCATTGCTATTTCTGCATACTTATAATAATAATGTGTAAATAGCAATTTAGCAAGCAACTTAAACTACATTAAATGTTTGGTGTGCTAAAGAAGTCGTCTTATTACTTAAAAAACGCAGCTAGACAGACTTACCTGAAATATGAGTTCTGTAATCTGACGTACATTGCCTCCTGGATTCAATGGCGGGATTTGTTGTAGATTGCTGCATTGTAGAGTGTCGTCATTACACGTACATCCCTGGGGACATACGACAAATGTGACATGACTAGCTCATACCTAATACAGAGATTGTAGACGTTGAAAGACGCAAACTTACATTGAAAATACTTAACGTTAGCAAAGCTTCACAGTTCCACTCAAAGAAATGCCTATACATGTACCTCCCTTGAATAACGTTCCCTTTAAATTAGCTAACTTTAATGAGGTTCCCTTAAAATTAGTTAAATTAACAGCGGTTTCCATCAATGAAACTATTGCTTCCGAATTATTTGACGATCCTGTAACAACCTCAAAGTGACTTTTGTTTGCCACCAAAGAGGATGCTTTCCACGATATCTGTGGTAACATCGGTTATCCCTGGAATGGCGCTGAAGTTATCTACCTCTTAAAATGTTCAGTGGACATTAACACTAGGTTTTGTTTTAGAGGTTAATTCAACGAACAGATCAAACACATATTTTTTTTCTTCTTGAAGTAGATGGATATACCATTGCTGAAACCATAAACACGATTTTTTCTCTATACATTGATATAACATTGTACAG